>WAAG01087909.1:141207-166704 GCA_013390105.1 Tichodroma muraria | reverse complement strand
GGCTGTGTATGACTAATATCACAACTGTGCAGAAAGCAGATAAGCTGGAGCAGTGATTTCTGTTAATTACCTATAGATTAGGAAGGGGAAGTAGGAATCAGTGCAATTACTGTAGGAGTAGAAAGGAAGATCTGCTCTACTCAGGGTATGTGTAATTGCTGCTTTTTGAAGGGGTACATTGAAAACTAGGAATCTTTACTGCAGTAACAGCTCTGCTCAGAGCAGGGAATTCTGCATTGGCACCCGTGAAATGCAGAACATGCTGCCAGAGTTCTGTGCATCAGCTCACCCACAGTTTGCTAGGTCAAAACTTGGTGGCTACTCAGGTAATGAGAGTAACCAGTGGAGCGAGCACTAAATACCCTACCCAGAGAGAACTTCAGCTCAGCCTGTGCACAAAGCTGATGACAGCCCATGAGAACAATGGAGGAGCCCTTTGTGCAGTGCCTGATGGTGTTGGGTTTGTCCTGGCAGAGCAAACACCAGAAGCACCAGGCCTTTGAAGCCGAGCTCCACGCCAACGCCGACCGCATCCGCGGCGTCATCGACATGGGCAACTCGCTCATCGAGAGGGGCGCGTGCGCCGGCAGCGAGGACGCCGTCAAGGTGGGCACCCTCAGGTCTTGCTTGGCTTTGCTTTGAGCAGTGTTTTGGTAACTGAGGCAGGATGGTGTCCCTCTAGAACAAATCTTGCTCTATAGAAGCTTTTGTATTTCAGCTACACAGTGTGGATCGGGTGAATCGCTCTGCTTCGGTCTCAAGGAGGGTACGTTTTCTGATCCTCTGATTGAGGTGTAAATTACAGCTGGGCAGCATGAAATAGTGACTCCAACTTGCATATCTGGAGACAACAGCCAGACTTCCACCATGCTCTGGTTTTGCATTGATCAGAACTTTCTTCATGTTTCATTTGTGACATTTACTTACCTTTCCCACTTTCTGACAGGCACGCCTGGCTGCCCTGGCTGACCAGTGGCAATTCCTGGTACAGAAATCGGCAGAGAAGAGTCAGAAACTGAAAGAAGCTAATAAACAACAGAATTTCAATACTGGAATCAAGGACTTTGACTTTTGGCTTTCAGAGGTAATAAAGATGGGAATTAATTACTTGCAAAGCAACTCTTTTTCCGTTTTTTTTACCTTTGCTGATGTTAGATTTTGTGGAGCACTGTCTACCTTTGAGCAAATCTAGATTTATTTAAAAAAAAACTTTATTACTAGTAAAAACTCTTGTGTATGTGTTCATGTTATTAATTATAAACAATATGGTGTGAAAAGAAGCAAATTTTCATGTAACCTTTTAGATACTAAACAGGTAACAAGGGAAAGGTTTAGTAGAAAATTGGGAAGTAATTTTCATGGTTTTAAAGCATTATAGTTTCAAGGAGTTTGTGAAACAGTTTGTTCTTCATTCCATGTTTCCTTGTCCATTCCCAGGTGGAGGCTTTGTTGGCATCTGAAGATTATGGGAAGGACTTGGCATCTGTTAACAACCTTCTAAAGAAACACCAGTTACTGGAAGCTGATATATCTGCTCATGAGGTATTGCTTTCCCTTCTAGTTTCGGAAGATAAATCATAGTCATAAGCAAATTCTATAGGTACAGCTCCTGATACCTACTGCAGTCACAGACTTGTCCATGTCCATGGAAATGTGGTTTTAAACAAAACCTGTGACTGCGAGTCAGATTCTGATTTTCATCCTGACGTAACGAGCACAGAAACGAGCTCTGAGCAATCCCTGCTCTCTCCCCCCGCCGTGTCCAGGACCGCCTGAAGGACCTGAACAGCCAGGCTGACAGTCTGATGACCAGCAGTGCCTTTGACACGTCCCAAGTGAAGGACAAACGCGAGACCATCAACGGGCGCTTCCAGCGCATCAAGGGCATGGCCAGCGCCCGCCGCGCCAAGCTCAACGAGAGCCACCGCCTGCACCAGTTCTTCCGTGACATGGACGACGAGGAGTCCTGGATCAAGTGGGTGTTTGGGAAGTCCTGGGCTTGCCAAGGACACTCATATCCTTTAGTGGGGCTTTAGAGCTGCCTTCCAACAGCTATGCGTCTATAGGAGATCACCTTTGCTGCCATTCCAGAAAAGCTGTTTTGGGTGTGATTTGTTATCTGCAGTTTTCTTTGGTCAAATTCCAGTAAGAAGAAAACCATTATTTAGACTCAGATATTTCATTCTGATCTTTCTGAGAAAGCTCATACCAAAAATTCAAATCTTTTCCAGTTTCAAGTACTTTCTTGTTTCTAGCCAGTTGTAATTAATCAAATGGTGTTTCCACATTTGTGTTAGTACCTCAGGAGGAAAGACATGAGGCTGATAGAAATTGTTCCAATTAGAGCACTTCATTTGTCATGCTTTTAAACAAAAATTGGACAACTTTACAAAAGACATTTATATTTTAAAAAAGAAAACAGGGTGGAGGAATTCTGTCCTTCAAAGATAAATGATAGGCCCTCGGTCACCTTCTTTCCCTCACACAGAAATGTGCTGCCAAGTGCCACTTGCTGTTTGCTAATAACTCTTGTACATGACTTTTTACATCCAAGATCTTCGTGCAATGCAGAGCAGTTGTGTATCTGAGGGTTTTTTTGGTTTCTTTGTCAGGTTGGACCTTTAGAAATAATTTTCATATTTTACCTTTCTCTCTTCTCTGTTGAATTTAGAGAGAAGAAACTGTTGGTTAGCTCAGAGGACTATGGCAGAGACCTGACTGGTGTGCAGAATCTGAGGAAGAAACACAAGCGCTTAGAAGCAGAATTAGCTGCCCACGAACCTGCTATCCAGGTAAATGCCTCTCCCCATGACAGATTTCTCTATAAGCAGCACCTTTCTTGATAGTGGAAGAGATGAAAGCCAGCAGTAGTTTTGCTGGATCCCAAACAATGCACATGAGGAAGGCAGGTGATGTTCCAGTAACTGTTTCTCTGCAGGGTGTTCTGGACACGGGTAAGAAGCTTTCGGATGACAACACAATTGGAAAGGAGGAGATACAGCAGAGACTGGCTCAGTTTGTGGATCACTGGAAAGAGTTAAAACAGTTGGCAGCTGCTAGGTATGAATTTCTGTGAAATTCAGTATTAATTCAAACTTACATGGACTCATAATGATCAGATTTACAGAATTTCAAGGCATGGATTATTAGTAATATGATGTAACAGCATCTATCACTGATCACAGGCTCTACAAGACTATTGACAATGTTCCTCAGAAGAAACATGACTCTCTTTTTGGGTGTATTTGTGTTTAGCCTTTTCTCACACCAGTTGGAAACCACAGGCTTGCAATCAGCTGGCTGTAATCCGCTACCAGGAGATTTTTCCTGATTAGAAACTGTTGGGGGACAATTTCCTTCAGTCCTTTTGGCAGCTGCAGGCTTTGTGGTCCAAGGAATTCCTAGAGCTCCAGCCGTGGCTGCTGCCGGGGAAATGAAGTACAAATGATAGGGTTCAGGCTCTGCACATTGTTTTTGTATCTTACATCTCAATGCCATAAGCAACACTGACTAGTTTTACCTTCCCCACACAGGGGTCAGCGTCTGGAAGAGTCTCTGGAGTATCAGCAGTTTGTAGCAAATGTTGAGGAAGAAGAAGCCTGGATCAATGAGAAAATGACACTGGTAGCCAGTGAGGATTATGGGGACACACTTGCTGCTATCCAGGTATGGACAAAGTTGTCAGCACTTTATTGTTGCATTTTTGTTGGTTAGAGCATAACAAACCTTTTATTTAACTGTCTTTGCAATTTAGAAGTTTTTGTTGGTTCCTTCTGAAGGCCTACATTGTAAAAAACGTAAATTCACTTTATAAAAGCATACAAATCATCTTATTTCCTGTAGAAATTACTTGCAGTTTGATGTAGCTTTGCATCTCTTGACCTCTGGAAGTCAGTCTCAGTTTCCTTTTGTCCACAGAAAACCAGTACATTGTGCTAACCAGCTAAGATTAATTTTTGACAGAAAGTTTATGCTGATTTATAAAATGTATTACTTTTTAATAAATGGTGAGAAATTATTTTTAGAAGTGCCTGTGTCTTGTATTTGCAGGGCTTGCTGAAGAAGCATGAGGCATTTGAGACTGATTTTACTGTCCACAAGGACAGAGTGAACGATGTCTGTGCTAATGGAGAGGATCTCATTAAAAAGGTGAGCATGAACTAGTAAAGAGAAACCTGAAAAGGCTCCCCAGGACATCTTCATGTTACAGTAGACTTGCTCTTCTCTGTCATGTCTTGAAAAGAGCTCTTACTCATTTTTTGTTGCTGAATAAGCTGTTGGTGTTTTGCTTTCAAAGCTGTTTCTGAGACAATATCTTTCAGCTGAAGTCCTTGCTCTGTCACCAACATCCTGAATGCCTCAGATGACTTTAACATCATACAGGATGCCTATATATTTTTACTCCCTGTCACATAGAACAATCACCACGAGGCGAACATCACTGCCAAGATGAAGGGGCTCAGAGGCAAGGTGTCAGATCTGGAGAAAGCAGCAGCTCAGAGGAAAGCCAAACTGGATGAGAACTCAGCCTTCCTTCAGTTCAACTGGAAAGCAGATGTGGTGGAGTCATGGATAGGTATGTTCTGTACTGGAGTATAATATTTTGGTCACAAAATACCTTAAACACAAACCTTAAACTCCTTAATTTCCAAAAATCTCTAGCTCCTCATGTGCTGTTGTAGTAACAGACCTAAGCCCAGAGTAATCAGCAGTGCTGTCCCTGATTTATGCTTTTGTAGTAACCTGATCTGGAACAGAGGGAATGTTTGAGATGGAGAAATGACATTTTTGCAAAATTTGTTTCACTTTCCAGGAGAGAAGGAAAACAGTCTGAAGACAGATGATTATGGACGTGACCTCTCTTCAGTGCAAACCTTGCTCACCAAACAGGTCAGTGCTGATGCTGCTGCCACTCCACGAGGGATGGACCAGCTGAACTCTTGTGAACACACAAGAATCCACGTTTGAAATATATGCAGGATATTGGAAAAGCTAAAGAAAAATACAATCTAAAATACCTTTTGTTCTTTTAATGCTTCAGGAAACGTTTGATGCTGGACTTCAGGCTTTCCAGCAGGAGGGAATTGCAAACATCACTGCTCTGAAAGACCAGCTGCTTGCAGCCAAGCACATCCAGTCCAAGGCCATTGAGGCCCGGCACGCTTCCTTGATGAAACGCTGGAATCAGCTACTGGCTAATTCTGCTACCAGGAAAAAGAAACTCTTGGAGGCTCAGGAGCACTTCAGAAAGGTGAGTGGCCAACTGTGGGGCTACAAAAATCTAATTGTGCACTTCATAAAAATACAGACTTGCAACTCCTGTAGCTTGTTCATGCTTTTGCAACTAATGGTTTTGGAGATCCTGGAGAATTAACATAATTTCTGAGATGCTTGCAAGGTATACTCTTGCATGTTCGTTCCAGATGACCTCACACAGAATATTTCCATTACTGAACAACAGGATTTTTTCTCTCTTCAAGGTTGAGGATCTCTTCCTGACTTTCGCGAAGAAGGCGTCTGCCTTCAACAGTTGGTTCGAGAATGCTGAGGAGGACCTGACGGATCCTGTGCGCTGCAACTCACTGGAGGAAATCAAAGCCCTCAGAGAAGCTCACGACGCTTTCCGTTCGTCCCTAAGTTCTGCCCAAGCTGATTTCAACCAGCTGGCAGAGCTTGATCGCCAGATCAAGAGCTTCCGTGTGGCCTCCAACCCCTACACTTGGTTCACTATGGAGGCTCTTGAAGAAACCTGGAGGAATCTGCAGAAAATTATCAAGGCAAGTCAGTGAGGGAGAGATTCTCTTCATAGTTTATGACTTTTCAGTCGTCCCTGGAAGTTGTTTTCGAGATACTGGGTACAAGAGTTTGTCACCATAATACAGTCAAAATACCTCAAAATTCATGAGCAAAGAAAAATTGCTGTTAACTATAAACTTGTGCTATTGTCTGTTCTCATGGTTTTCCATTTGTGGCTCTTCCAAAGGCAAAGCACGTGTCTCACTTCCTAGCTGTAATATAATTTAACTTCTAGTTTAACTTCTCTGCTATGCAGTGAAGCAACTGCTGGTTCAATTCCAGTTCTCAGGACTTCAGTTCTGAATTATCACCCGAGATGCTTTCCTTTAGATATCCAGGACACCAAACACTCAATCTGTTTTGAGACTGAGACCTGTGCTGGGATGCAGCTTTTAGTTTTTGTTTTCTGTTATAGGATGAGACCAATGCCTTTATTTCTCTGAAATTGCTGTTGTTCCTTTCTCAGGAACGTGAACTGGAGCTGCAGAAGGAACAGCGAAGGCAGGAAGAAAATGACAAACTGCGTCAGGAATTTGCTCAGCATGCCAATGCCTTCCATCAGTGGATTCAGGAGACCAGGTATAGTTTGTCTTTCCAGGAGCTGCCCTTAAAGAATCCCTTAGGCAGTATTTGTGTGCATCCTCCATCTCTTTGGACTGTCAAAGTTGTAAATGTTTCCTACTGAAAAACAGCTTATCAGGACTTGTCCATTCCCTGCAGCTGGGATTTGAGGGAGGCCTCATTAGCTACAGGGACAAGGAAAGCCCTGAAACACCAGACTTTAAAAATGTTCCTATTTCTGAATTCATTCTTCTCCAGTTATCCAGGACTTCATTTTTCTCCAGTTATTCCTGAACTAGGCTGCAGCACAGCTGGGGAGGTGGAGCACAAATAGCTCCAAGCAGACTCTGAAGTGCCAGCAGCGTTTCTGTTAATGCCCCTTTTGTATTGAGTAGTGTATTGGGAATCTTACTGGAGTTCAAACAGAGAAAGAAGATGTGAAAAGAACTTAAAACTACGTAATCATTTCCCTGGGCTACTGTCTAATAATAACCTTCTCTAAGGAGAGGGAGTAAAGATTTAACAGCTGTGTTAGAAATAAAAAGTCTCAAGGTTGAGCATTGCAGGTGCCTGCACTCAGTCAGTGCTGTCAGCAGCTCTGTCAGGTTCTGGTTGGGGGTCAGAGGAGGTGAGCTCTGTTCATGTAACCCTGTGATTCTCTGTCTATGTGTTTACAAGTGGTTCTGTATGTGTCTTGATGAAATAATGAAATATAAATATGATTTTTAACTTCTTGATGTTTGCTTCCCACCCAAATCTCTATCCCTCTCTTACTGTCTTGTCTCTGTCCTGCTGCCTGATGTTTGGATCTTCACATTCTACAGGACTTACCTGCTAGATGGGTTAGTATTGAATTTTATATCTTACAAATTTTGGTGACGTGTTCTGCTCTGTGTGTTTTCTCCTGTCGTTACATCGCTTGTGAAAGCTGTGCTCAGACCCCTCTTATTTGAAAAGAGCAACCTTTTGCTGAGGTGCACAGACACAGGAAACAAGGTTTTGAAGTGGCTATATTTTATACTTGGCTATAAACCAGTAGAAACATAACAATTTCCTAGTCAAAAGCAGAATTACAATAGGCAGCTACTGGCACAGCATGGAATTCCTGACTCTTGCTCTTGCTTTCTCTGAGGGCTTGCACAGGAAAAGGCCATTAATTTGAGAAGATATGTGAGAGTGTAGCTGCTTTCCAAAGGCAGGATATTCTGACATTTCTAGTTTTTCAGCTTAAGAAACTTGCTTAGTGAAATAAAACATTTGATCATAACCATTGAGAAAATGAAATCTCCAAAGCATTGACTGGCTTTGATAAGGAGAAGGGAAGATTGTTACAGAAACATTTTGCTGGAATTACATATCTTAAAACCCTGTGGTTTGCAAATATGAGCAGCCCATTTTTAATCTGCTGCAGAACCATGGTCCACACAGATTTTAGCCTTGACAGGAGAAAACCAACCTTCCAACATGAATCCAAGAAGCTGTTGGAGTTTGCCAGCAGTTTTAAGTCCACTCTGTCCACAGCAATGTTTCCTGATGAGGATGTGTGCTGGCCATTTGTCTGGAAGTGGAAAGGAAATAATAAGATCTTTAAATGTTTTCAGACTACCGAAGCCTCTGCAAATGTGTCTGTCCAGTTAAATTCCTTCAGCAGGATGAGTCTCAGCACAGTGGAAGCTTTGTGATAAGATGTGATGTCAAATGCCAGCAGTCTCTGGGCCAGGGCTGAGGCTGTGTGAGAGCCTGTGCACAGGGCTGGAGGAGGCCAGGGCCTTGCTCCTAAAGAGTGGAATCTTCACAGATAATTCTGCTGCTCATTTGCTCTGTAATGATCACAGTCTCTTGTGTTCTGCCAGATAAAAATAGTTTGCCCTGGTTTTGTTGCACAGTTTAATGGAACTGAGCAGATTTTCCTGGAATGGATGCTGAATTCCTTGCTCCTTTGTCAAGTAGTGTTGTAGATTAGTTCTGGTATCCAAGAACGGGTGAACAGAAAGGAGCCATTCACTGAAAGACACAGGGTCAGAGTTTAGAGATCCTCATGCCAGGCTCTTTTGTTGAACAAATTACCAGAGGGCTGCTGATATGCCAGGCAGAATTTGTCCCTAATTCTCTGTGAATAGATTAAAAACGTGGATTTAGTTCCAAGAGGCACTGGCTGTGCTTAGCCTGGCTTGACGAGAGGGAAGGCAGAGCTTCAGGGAAGTGTCAGAAGAGCTGCCGTGCACACTCCTTGCTTCGCAGCTTGTGCGTGCCCAGCACTGCCTGGGAGGGGTGTTCTTTGGGGAAGGGAGTGGGAACAATATGGAGTTTAGGAAGAAAAATGCTTTTAAACAATCTGTACATGAGCTAAGTGCAAAACTTCAGTTTGTCTCGTAGCGAGATTCACTTTTTTGTGACTTACATGAAAATAGTAATGGTTTATTTTTGTGTATGTGCAACCAGCATTTAAATCATTTTCTCTCATTAAGTACTTGCTTGTGTTTGCTGCAAGGCAGTGCTGGCTTGGAGTGTGGCTCCACTGCAGTGGCCGTGTTTTGGTGTGTTCTTTCCTCTGTTCTTTCTTTCTTCCTTTTTGGAATTTACTTGGTTTCTTTCCTTTGACTAGCATAGCATATCGTCGTGTCATTCGTGTCTATCAGTATGAAGTTGGGGATGATCTATCTGGAAGGTTTTTTCCTCTTATTTTCTTACCTCACTTTGGTTTTCAAACGCACTCGTTAATTCCAAGGCTCGCTTTCCTTCCAACTAACTTTCACGGCTTAGAGATGCTTGGAGGTTTGTTTCCCTGTTGGTTCTTTCCACGGTTGGTTCCCAGCTTCCTGCTCAAGGCTCTGGGTGTGCGCTTCATCTCTAGGAGTGCGTTGAGTCTGAGCCTTAACCCTGTGGTGAGAAACACCCAGATGTTTGGTGCATTTTCATTGCTACAGAGTGATTCAGCACTTGAAATCCCCATTCTCAAGAAGCTCAAAAGCATGTGGGAAGACAGAGTCCAGTGGGGATGAAAACCTGGTTTTAGTGACTGAAATACCAGAGATTCAGGTTTTAGGAACTTTAATATCCCAGAGTAAGAGGACACCCCACCTGCACAGCACCCAGACTCACTGTCCATGTGTGGGGCATCCAGGGCGAGCTCTCACCGTACGTGTTGGAAGGACAGAGATTCCCAAACACGGCTGCTTAGAGATTGCTTGGGATCTTGGGGTGGGGGGAAAGCAGCATCCAGAGACTGTCCATAGCTAGTCTGTATGAAGGAGATCTCGGAGCCCCTGGCCACTGTGGGGTCCTGCATGTAAAGCTCAGGGTGGAAATTACTGGGCAGAGTGGCTGAACCTCAGCTGCTCTGGGTGCAGCATGGACAGGTGGGGTGGGAAAGGCACCTTTCCACCAGGCACTGCTGAGCAGCAGAGGTCTGTAACTCTCTGCAAGGATTATGCCACATTAAGATTACTTTTCAACCAAACCAGTAGTTCTCACCATCCTTTTTTACCCTCATTTTTCCCTTTGTAACACACCTTTGTAGAGCTCCTGTACCTGACTGCAAATACAGCCCATCCCCAGTGACTCACCTGCAGTTGGTGTGTGTGGTGTGTGCTGGGCACGGGGCAGGGGGGTGGGACTGCACTAAATTCTAATTCCATGAGGTCCAGTAAAGCGGGTGCTTTGAGTCTGGCATGAAGTGTGGCTGCTGATCACGTTGCCTTTCAAATGGGGCTAGAAATTAACTATATACAGAAATAAGAATCAGACAAAATGTTCAGTGTCAGTCTGAAATAGGATGGGTCAGAATTAACAAAACACAAAACTAGTGTTTAAATGTCTGAAAGGATTTTTCATTTCAAGGAAGGACTGTTAATTTCAAGCCCCACGTACCATTTTTTTTATGAGATAAGTGCCTTCTCTCACTGGTGTTCTGTGTTCAGGTCATGTATGGTGGAGGAATCGGGAACGCTGGAGTCACAGCTGGAAGCTACTAAAGTAAGTGATGAGCACCTATGGCTGAAACAGCATTTCCAGCTGGCTTGGGAACACAGGGCGGGAAGGGAAATGCACATAATTGCGTGGGAAAATCTTAATTGATTTAGACATTTGGAATACTGAAGAGACCTCTGGGATTATCTATTTACGTATTTGATATCTACTTACATTGCAGGCTGTTAAACAATATTGATGTAGTTTTCCTTTTTTTTCTCCTTTTTCCTAAAGGAGGTAGGATAGGGCAGAGAAGATACAGTATTTTCAGCACATTTCCTAATAAAAGATTTTTTAGTCTCCAGACCTGGTTTGCAAGCCCTGGTTGATAGTGAGCATGAAGATGAACATTGCTCTGAATCTTATTTCACAAATCCCAGTATATGGACATAAAATCCTAGGAGAAAAAGAAGAGTATAACCCTTCCTCCCCTGCCAGCCTCTGTTCTAACTTTTTAAGGTAGTTTTTTTTCTGGTGCTCCATGATTTCTCTCTTCTTTGCTCCCTTCTCACAGCGCAAGCACCAAGAGATCCGAGCTATGAGGAGCCAGCTGAAGAAGATTGAGGACCTTGGAGCAGCCATGGAAGAGGCACTTATCTTGGACAACAAATACACAGAACACAGCACTGTGGGGCTGGCGCAGCAGTGGGACCAGCTGGACCAGCTGGGGATGAGGATGCAACACAACCTGGAACAGCAGATCCAAGCCCGGTACTCTCTGGCCCATGTGTGGTTTGTGGTGTCTGGGAGTGGGGGGAAAGACAGGAGCCCCAGCTGCCCATGCCTGCAGCCAGCATTGCATGGTCTGTGCTAAGGAATCTCCTGTGCTCAATCCAATGGATGCAGTGAGCTTGTACATCCCACCACCTCCCAGCTCCCCTCAGTTTTGGAATATAAGTTTTGGAATAGCTCCCATTGGCCATGAGCAGTGGTGGGATGTTAGTGGAACGGTGTTATTCTGTGGAATAAGTGTGTACAAGTGTTCCCACATGGAGTGGGTGTTTGCTCCTTTGTCCTCACCGTGTGTGCAGCTGCTGGACTCGGAGTACCACAGCTCAGGAACTGCTGATCAGCTTTGCTGCTTCCTTTTCAGGAACACCACTGGAGTCACCGAGGAGGCCCTGAAGGAGTTCAGCATGATGTTCAAGTGAGTTGCAAGGAACACATGCCAGAGGAAGGCTTGGGAGATATTTCTGGCACATGGATCCTGTCTGTAGGATCCATTTGTGGCTCCTTTGTTGTCTGCCCCACTTTGTCCTGAGCTGCTCCATTCTCTGCCAGAGGGCAACAGCCTCCAGCCCCTGCTGCTGGCAGTGCCAATGCCTTCTAGCTGGGAATACAACTTGGGAGGGGGTGGGGGGCGGTTGGCAGGGGAGGGGTGATTTTTAAGCAAAGTTAGGAATTTGTGCATATTTTTCACGTATGCTAGATAGAACTATTTATTGATACAAACATACTTGTCCAGAATAGGGCCTGGTTATAACCTTGATCTAGTTTTCAGCCCACTTTACAGCTTTCAGGACTCAATAACTGACACACCACACATGGGTTCTGGTTTTATGTTTTTAGGCACTTTGACAAGGACAAATCTGGACGACTTAATCACCAGGAGTTTAAGTCTTGCTTGCGCTCTCTTGGCTACGATCTGCCCATGGTTGAGGAAGGAGAGCCAGACCCTGAGTTTGAGTCTATTCTTGACACTGTAGATCCCAACAGGTATGTAGCTGGACCTTTCTGTACTGCAAAATACACAGAGGTATTGGCTGGGAAGCTGGCTGGAAGGTCCTTCACAGGCTGAGAGCTATGGTTGTTTTTACAGTGATTCGGGTGAAAGCCTTTAGGAAGGCAGGACTGATGTTTGTAAAGAAGAAATTCACTTTCAGAGAATGATCCGGTGTTGAGTCTCTTCTGTTAAGACTTCCACTCCTTCCAGAACAGTTCCAGCCCCTCTCTGGAGGGCCTGGAAGTGCTGTGCTCTGGGTGCTGACCCTGTGTTTCGCTGGCAGGGATGGACACGTCTCGCTGCAGGAGTACATGGCCTTCATGATCAGCCGGGAAACGGAGAACGTGAAATCCAGCGAGGAGATCGAGAGCGCTTTCCGCGCCCTCAGCTCTGAGGGGAAGCCCTACGTGACCAAGGAGGAGCTCTACCAGGTAAGTGCTGGTTGTCAACCCCCAGGGAGGAAGACACAAGACTTCAGTTTATAGACAAAGCCCAGCACTAATGGCTTGGAGGCTCATGTCACTGAGGCTGAGTCAGTTCTGACCCTGCCAGGAGATCCGCTGCAGCAAACACAGAAATTGCTATGATAGTCCTACTCAGTTGCTTTCTTGGCTCTATAGAGGAAGAGGAAAAGCTTTATGTACCAAAGAACTGCTCAGATTGAATAAAACGAGCTACTCAAAGCCCTGGAAGGGCTGTGCACTGTCCTCAGAACTTCTCTTCCATCATTTGGGAAACTAGATGGGGGATGTTTTCTCTAGAGAGCAATTCAAAGGAAAAGCTTAAGCCTAAGTTTAGAGAGTATGAACATCTCCTCCCTCTCACTACCCTGTCAAGACAGCAAGTTTTTCCTGTCTGAATACCACCAGCTGGCAGGGAAATAAAGAGTTTGCAGTGCTTCCTTGTCCCAGTTAGCTGTTCTGTCTAATGTTCGGTGGGAAGACTGGTCAGGCCTTCCAACCCTTAACCAAATAGTGCCAACAAGCAGAGCATTTCCATGCTGGGTGTAGTTGTGCTGCTCTGGTTTCTGCCCTGGGGAATGGGAGGGGCTGCCTGTCAATGCCCCTTGGCAGCCCCAGAGCCCTCTCACCCCCACACTGTCTCTCTTTCAGAACCTGACCCGGGAACAGGCCGATTATTGCATCTCTCACATGAAACCCTACATGGATGGCAAGGGCAGGGAACTGCCTTCTGCCTACGACTACATAGAATTTACACGTTCACTCTTTGTGAATTGATCTGAAACACTAGTACCAAAAGATGCAAAGGACATGCTCACGTTTGCTGACTGTAGCTCTGCATGTGTCTCTCTCTCTCTTTGTGCTCTACAATAATCAATGTTACTTTATGATGTAACCTTAAAGTGCTTAGCTTAAAACTCTTAGGGAAAAGAAACATGTTGCGGTGTGCTTCAATAAAAGTTACTGGTCGAACCACATCACCTTGTGTTTAATGGTTAAATGCAAATGGAACTGTTATGTGAAGGTAACTCCAGATGTTGGTTACCTGTGTTTTCCAGGCCAACACTGGAACAGGTGAGTGGGGAACTGTTCCTGGAGTCAGGGCAGTTACAAGCTTCACACAGCCGTTGTGCTGCTCCTTCAGTCCATGATCTCACTTGCCAGCTGCTCCAGGTGACTCATTTCCCTTGGTCCCTGCTCAGTGAAGTCGGAGCTCAGCTGCCAGACTTTGACTGTCCCAGCAGCATCCCCTGCTGCCAGGAGCCGCGTGTGCTTGGTGTTGAATTCCAAACAATACACAGAGCAGTCGCTCATGGACTGCTTCAGGGACACTGTGGGCTTCTGCATGCTCCTCGCCAGGTCAAACAGGTGCACCTCTCCTGCAGACACAGACAGTCATTGCAGCTTCATGGCAACAGACATCATGTCTAACAGCAGGTGAGTATCTGCTTAGTCTGGCACTGAGAGTTATTTTTAACCTGTTTCCCCTGCTGATGGGTGTCTAGGCTGTGACAGACAGCTGACATTACTGCAGGCAGCACGGATTTGTTCTGCTGTCAGAAACCTGAAACCAGCTTGCCAAATTCTGTGAAATCTCTATTCTTTAAATCAAAAATGTTTGGGCAATTTTCTAAGGAAAAAGTTTCCATTTAAAACCATTAGTTCTAGAAGTAGATGTCAAAAACAAGAAATAGAAATTTAGCCACAGTTATCTTGCAGTGCTGTATTCCCTTGAGTGACTGTGGCAATAGATTTAAAGGTACCATCAAGAACTGAAAAATAACTCTGCTGGTTCACCTTGCTAAAGTTAGAAATTACTCCTTTGTACTAATTACACAGTGCAAAAACTGGCCACTGCTCTGTGCTTGTGGGATCTGCTAATCAGTACGATCGATTTGACTAATTAATACCTAGCACACTCTTAATTTTATGCTCAAGAGGAGGCACCTGCAGTTACTTGCCTTCCCCAGATGCAGCTGCAAAAACCAGTGGTCGAACTGGAGACCAGCATACACAGAAGAGGTATTTCTTTGATAACTGTAGAGCAAAGAGGGGCTGTGTCTGCAACATGGAGTGCAAGTGAACTTGTCCGTCGGTCCCACAGCTCAGAAAGAGGTTCCTGGGGGAGGGAGGAAGCAAGAAACAGCTCTTTTTGGTTTATTGCTAACGATAAAGAAAAAAATATCAGTCAAGGAGCATGACCTCGGACAATATTCCTGCTTTGTGTAAAGGTCTGTTTCCTAAAGCAGCAATTGCCAGGCTGTGCTGTGGGCTGTAGAGACGCAGTTTTGTTACTGCCCTCAATTAAGCTTAATGAGAGCTTGTATTGACCACTGATGGGTTGTGGCCCAGGGCCGCCTGAGAACTGCTGATCTAGAGCTGGGCATTGTTCTAGCTGGGCTTGTCTCATGCAAATTAAATGCAAACCTGAGCTGTCAGCATGTTTCACAGAAAGGGGGCTTGGGGCCTCCACGGATGGTGGGTGAATTGCTGGCAGAGATGGGAGCTTCTCATTTAAATTCTGGCAGCTACTGCTGTCAGAAAAATCTTCAGTAAGATACTTAGTGATCTGCCCAAGTAAATGACTCTTTCATCTCCTTGGCTTTAAACTGAGTTTTAATTATAACAAACAGGATGACCTAAGGAAGGTGCTAATGGCGCTAATGTGCCCACATGCAGCTTAATCCAGTACGCAGCTTCACCAGAGCCAGCGGATGGTTTTTTCTCCTACAACGGGAAGTTCCTAATGCCAGGTCCCCCTTTTTTGGAACTTTGTACAGACTGCCAGGGGCTATTTGAAAAATCGGTGTTTAGAGCCAGCCAGTGATAGTGTCCCACATGCAGCACTTGCCTGTGGAAGGGCGAGCAGCTCACGGAGTACACGGGCCCAGCGTGAGGGGAGAAGGCGAGTTCTGCCGGTGCCCTGAGGGGAACGGAGCCACCCGGCCGCGGGAGAGCCGGAGCCTGGGCCACGGCAGAGCACCTCAGGGGATACCCGCCTTCCACACCCACAACGAACACACCGGGATCGAAGTGGGAGAAGGACAGCGAGGTCACCCCCACGGCTGCCTCTCCCCAGGCCACCTGGGGAAAGAGACAGAGCCGGTGTGAGCTGGGGCTCCAGGGAGAGGCACACGCAGGCAGAGCCTGCTGGGGACCCAGCGGGGCTGTTCACAGCACAGCTTGTGACAGCTCCGTGTTTGTAGCACTGAGTCCCTCCTGCAAACGCGTTCACATGAATTAACATTACAAGCAAGTTCTCCATCCCGGCAGCTTCTCTTTAGAGCATGGCAAAACCTCAGCTGTTGTCAGCCTTCCAAGAATTATTTCCGTATGGCAAAGGAGCTGAGGCATTAAGGGTGTGTATGTTCCTGGCCCTTCTTGGAGCAGGCCAAGCTCTGACACTTGGGCTCCAGGGTTCAGAGTGGTTTTGTGGAAAGAGCACTCTTTGAACTGCTGAACTCACCTTCTTCAGCCGAGTGCTGCGAGGGATCTGCTGAGCCACGATGGCAAATCCTTCAGCCAAGGCCAGCCGCCCATCCCGCTCCTCCCTCCACACGAGGATCTTCCCATCTGTTGCCACACTCAACAGCCGGGCGTGGTTTCTGTGCTTGGTGTCAGGTAACCAGTTAACCTGTTCCAAATGCCATGAGCTCAGGACAACGGGGACTGCCACAACTGCTCAGCCCGTGCAGCCTGCGGTGACTGGATCTACCCGGACACAGGAGCAGAACCAGGCACCAGCCTGGTTCCAAACGAGCTTCTGCTGGGAGCTGACACAGATGTAAGGAGAGAAACGCATCCGGGCTGAATCTCCATTGCAGTTTCTATGGTTCACCTGCCCTCAGTTTTGGGATGGGCATTTATGGCACTTTCACCCAGCTCCAAACAACAGCATTTTCCTCAGTAGCACATGAGAAGAATACACAGAATGTCCAGAGTCACAAGGCCCCAGAAGGGCAAAATCCTTAGGAAGCCAGACTGCATGACATGCTTGCAAATCCCCTTAAAGCACGTGGCTTTAAGATTCCAAGGATCAGTGACACTTTCCCATTTCTGTTTTTAAACTACTCCAAGTATCATTGGCTGCATCTCCCCAATAAACTATTACAGTTTGGGAATGGGTCTGCTCTTCATTTATCCTGGACAGTGAGAAGTTATTTCTCACAGGCTGTCTGTTCAGGAGCTAGATTTGAGGGGAAATAGCCAACCAAAAAAGAATATAACTACTGAAATGTCTGTGAACTGCCTGGCTGTGGATGGGAACCAAAGGGATGACACAGAGCAGTGTCAACTCTCACCTGCCCCAGCCCTGTCTGCTGTCAACCTTCTCTGTTACCTGATAGACTGGGTCAGTGTGGGTGTCATCTGTCATCCCTGTCCTCCAGATCACAGGGTCTTCTGTCCTGCTGGTGTCCCACACCACCAACTCCCCACTGAACAGGCCACCTGAAAGGACAAATATAAAACATCTAAGGTCTGGCAGCCCAGAATAAATGCACAAATGGAGCAATGGTGGAAACAGACCCATCAGCTTCAAAGGCTGCACAGCTGCAGCTCTGTGCAGGGCACAGCCAGTTCTGGTGTAAGAGAATATTGCTCTGCTGAAATAAGTTTACTCCCTTACAGCCAGGGCTGGATTTCCTTCTGTCACCTCTCTCTGAGAAAGGGATATAAAGGCAAGTGTCACTGGAGAGGCAGCAAGTCCCAGTTCAGATGTAACAGTGCACTTATCTGTGTTGGTGGGCATCAGTTCCTCAGTTTGAGGAGCTGCAATGCTGTTCCTTTTACAGGAAATTTGAGGCTGGACTCTGAGAGAGAAACCAAAGGATCCAGACTGCAGGAAAAAAGAGTATGTTTCAAGCATGGTCTGAGGTAAGAACAACCCACCAGCTATCAGTGATGGCTGGGAGGGATGGAAAGCCAGGCACATGACAGAACTGGGAACATCCACCACCAGGTCAGGGTGCTGTGGATTCAACCCTCTTCTGTCCAGATTCCAGGTACAAACATAGGATTTTTCTGTGCTCCAGTCCCCATCGTCCAACCTGAAAAACAAAAAGCTACATCTTGTTTTGTGTGTTCCAGAGGATTCCAGTCCAGCAGAGCTCTGAGATTCCCCACTGGTCACCTCAATGTGCTGCTTTTGTGTCCTGTCATGAAGGAAACATGAGGGGATGGAACTTCTCTGTGGGCTGGTTTATACAGGATGTGACAGAGCACGTGTGTGCTTACAACAAAGTGGCAGCCAGTAAATTTTGGGTACAATTTCCCTATTCCAAGACCTACTCACCATTCAAATAATGGGAACAATCAAAAGGGTGCATATGGAAAGTTCATGGAAGGAATTCTGCTGAGGATACCCACAGACAGAGAAACCACATCCTCATCTGCAAAGAGCTGTAGACTGGGAGAGCAGAGAAGCAACGATCATACAGGTTTGCCCTGTTTTACTCTTCCTATGCATTTTCTCATGGATACCCTTTTTGCTGGGGCTTTTAATCTAAGGAAGGGGGAAGATTATAAAAAAAACATAAGGGCAGCAGTAAGACCAAGAAAGAGGGGGCTGCTACAGACATTAATGGATTAAATAAATGATTTATGAAACCCTTATTTCAGAAATCCTTAAACACGTGTTGTTACATGTCCATGGCACCAGGCACATGCATGAACAGGTGCCAGGTTCATCCAGGGTGCTCAGAGACCACATTAAACATCACGATCCCAGCAAAGATAAAGTGCATTCTCACAAACCTCACCTACAGATATTTGCTAGTGCATCTGCTCTTTACATTTTTCAAACAGAATCTACCTAGAAACAAATCAGTAAGATCATGTATCCATTTTCAGGGCAGGGGAACGTAGAAGAAATAAAAAATATAATTCAGGACTTGCCTAAGATTTTGTTACTTTGAAGATTAATTATTTAACTTGCATAAGGAGTGTATGTGTGTATATATATATATATATGTCAGTTTATTGCTGCAGAGAAAGCAAAGATATCTAGACCTCAGGTCAGCCTGAGACATCACATCAGGCTCAGGTGCATTCCCAAATCCAGGCGGATACTCACCGCCCATAGGAACATGCAATGACAGATCCTGTGGCATTCCATGAAACACTGGTGACCTGCAGGTTTTGATCCTGAGCCTCTGGGTATGACAATGTATGCAAACACAACACCTGGAAGAGATCAAATCCAAGCACCGAGGCAACAATCTCTGAACAGAGGGAACTGAGATCCATGCCCACCCCTGACGTGATTGTGTGGTTACAGTGTGGGTTCTCCTCAGTCCAAGCATTTATGTGAAAAGGTTGTTGAATTCCTGTTGGGAAACAAACTCACAACACAGCTGTCACTCAAACACAACCTCTCAGAGAGTGCACAGCTCTGGAAAGCTGTGCCTAAGAATTTACAGCAGCCCCCAGGTGTGAGTTTGGCACTCACTGAGCTCCACAAGTAACAGTTTGAAAATGCCAGTCTCAACATGTACTGTCTGATACAAATTGCTTCCATTCCTGAGCACCATGCACTAAACAAACATAATCTAAGCAAGCAGAGCTGCTAACTCACTGACTGTAACTGTTCCTAGATCCCTGCTAGGCTGGAGTGCTCTGAAGGGGCTGAAGAAAAGCCTACACCAACTGCAGGCTTCCTCCTTTCACTGCTGCTATAGCTCAGTCACCAGCTCAATCACCAGCAGTTTTACCAAGCAAGGAGGAAGCTGAAAAAAAACCCCAAGGCAACCCAACTGGTAATATTTAATTATTAGAACCTGGCAAGAATAATCACAGCAATAAGGACTAGAACTAGCAACTTAGAGTAACTGCAACCAACTCTGCTTGGACAATGACCTGAATTCTGTCACTTACGGTTTCATCCTGTTCTGTCCAGTTCACTTCAAAGCCATCAAAGGCATGACTTTTCCAGTTTTTATTTAGCTCTTTGATAACAGCATCCTCCACCCTCTGAAGGAATGATAGAAGCCCAGTGTAATCTACTTGGACTTCTTGCTGGAAGTCCTGGACAGCATCTTTGCTCTGTTCTGTCTGCACTGCAGCATCTCGGGCTGTATGAGACTGTGCTGCAGCTTCTGCTGTTGAAATTTCCCCAGTCTGGCAAGTCTTCTAGTAAAAAAAGACAGGCAGTTTATAATGCAAGCAGAAAAACAAGTATTGCACAATGCATGCAAAGCACCTTCCCCTTCCTGCCGTTTCACAGAGGCATTCCGGCCCCTCTGCACAGCTCTGGTTCATAGTTAAACAAGGGGTACCTCTGCACCTGCCCAGGTGTTGGTGATGCGTTTGTGACCTTCCCATAATCTGATCGGAGGCAGAGATGCCCGAATGCCAGTCAGATTCAGGCAGTGCTCTAAAGCATGGAATGGGAAGGACGGGAGAAGGCAAGAAAGCAGCGAGCACCAGAGTAACGAGCGAGCAGCACACACGGTGACAGCGCAGCATTAGCAGTTCTCAAACTGCGGGCGGCAGCCGCTCGAGTGGTTCTTTGCCAATTCGCACACAGGGGCTAAATCAGCAAAACGCTGCCGGGACAGAGCCGGCGGGCAGACACAGGCCCCGCTGCCCCGGCCCCCGCCCGGCGCCAACAAGTTCACTGCCTGAACGGGAGGTCACGGACGAACAGGGAAGGGGCACGATTCCAGGGGTCCGGGGAAGGCGCAGCCCTGACAGCCGCTCCCTGCCCGGCTCGGTGGTACAAGAGCGCGGAGCGGGGCCGCCCCGGGGGTCTCTCACCGCCTCGCAGCGCGCGCTCCGGGCGCTCCTCCACAGCGAGTGCACGTCGGCACCGGGTGCCGTCCTGTCCGCGAACATGCCGGGACCGGAGAGGGCCCGGGGGAATCGGGGGTCGCTCCCGGCGGTCGCGGCTCGTGGCGCTCCCACCGCCCGCGCCTCCGGTTCCCATAGAAACGGGCGCGCGGTGACGTCACCCGAGCGACGAGCCCGCCGGCCTGCGAGCGGTAAGCTGAGGCGGGCGGGGCCATGTTGGGGACGGGCGTGGGGCGGCCGTGCCGGGCGGGCGGTGGCTCCGTGCGGGAGAGGGGGGCGGCCTATCCCGGCGCCTTCGTTAGAGCCGTGGGTCCGGCGGAGGCTGCTTCTTCCCCTTCGGTCGCTCCTGCGTTGGGGCCCGGCTGGTCCCCGGGGGCACGAGTGGCAGCACAGGCGAAGGGCGAGGGGCTGCCAGCAGTTAAGATGGCGGAGGGGGTGGGGGCGACAAAGCGGAACGCGGTGGAGAGGGGGGACTGGGCCGCCTTGGGAGGGCAGCTCCAGTTGGCTGTCACCGCGTGTTTGCCCAGGGGCCGGCTCAGTGCTCACTAAGTGCCCGCCGTGTGCTCTGGCTCGTTGCTTTGCTCTCANGTGCCCGCCGTGTGCTCTGGCTCGTTGCTTTGCTCTGACTGACGCTGGTTTTGATGGGGGAATTATGGTAATTCGTGCCGAGGGTGAATTCCTGTGTGGCCGAGCTGCCTGCACGCCCGCGGGGCGGCTCTCCGGGAGCCGCCCCGGTAACAGCCCCTGCACCTGGAAAACTTGTGCTGTTCCTGTCCCTGGTGTAGCTTCTTTGGTGGTGTAGCTTCTTTAAGTGATTATTCCTAACAGGTATGAGTCTGCTTGGAGATTTTTTCTAACTAACTCATTGGAACAACTTGATGATGAATGCACAGGCTAAATTTAGTGCTGGTATAAGCAGGCACAGATGCACCAACTTCAGTGGAGTTATTTCGGCTGTTGCTGGGAAGGAGTTCTGGCCTGTGTATAGGCATCAAGATTGCAGGATACAGAGTAGAAGCTCAGCAGAAAGGTCGTAGTGCTTTCACCTCTTGAGCACACGTGAGTCCATTTATATCAGAGCTGAGTGCAAGCGTTTTTCTGAGGAATTTAAAGTACTGTACAATTAATAGTAAAGTAAGAATTCCTAAAATGCCTGGTAAAGAACTCTTATAGTCATTTTACAGACAGTGAAACTGGAGCAGAAAGAGGTTCAGTGGCACCTCCCGCAAAAGCAAAAAGTCTCAATGGAATTGAATCCTCTAGAATTTCAAATCCTGGCTGGGTACCTGCTGTGATTCCTGGCTGGTGTGGACCATCACGATACCCCATAGGAGAGCCAGGAACATAAAAGCATAAACACTCTTGGGCTGGACTGATGGCCCTTTTAGCCCTGTCATCTCTCTCTGATTAGCACAGGAGTTAATTTGAATTTCCAAAGTTCGAGCTTGGCATCTCCAACAGCAGCTGGTTTATGTGGAAGCACAAGCAATGGCAGTCGGAGACTGGATGTAAGTCTGAGCACTTTCCCAGCCTGCTTCTGCAGGCAGGCTCCTCACTCTGGATCACTGCTAGGGGCAGCTTTTCATGTGTTGAAAAATTGATACTAAATATTTTAACCCAATAGCAGCGTGTTTTTTTTAAGAGGTTCTCCATATTTAAGACTTATCCTCTATAAATAGATCATCTTCAGTCATCATTAAATTATTTTTAATTGGTATGATTAGAACTGCCAAGGCATATTACTCTTTAGTAGAGGAGTAAATATTATGAGTGAATTAATATATGGGCTGCATCATCATAAACATGCTAAGCACAAACTGCAATTTAAAAACTTTAAATAACTTGTCAGGGGGAACTTAAGGAGAAAAGTCTGTGGGGTTTTGAGATGGTAAAGAGATAAGAAAACTGGAATTTAAGTATGTGAAACAGACTGAAATAAATCCGTTTTTTTAGTTAGTAGTATGCAAAGTTGCTGCAAATGTAGAACATGTTCTCTGTATCGTGGTGCATGTCTGGGCTTTTTCTTCCCTGAGGATGAGAAAGGAGCAAACAGCTCCAGACAAGGACTCTTCTAAGTAACTGCACTTTGATCCTTTATTCTAGTTTCTCTGATTTGCTGGGGTTTCAATATATCGAAGGTATTTCAAGAAATCCTATGTTGCCTTTTTTTTTTTTTTTTCTGGCCTGGCAGTATCAGGTATATGGATGTTTTTGTCTTCACATCATCAGAAATAAGGCAAAATCGGGGATGAGTGGGGGAGGGCTGTTACTTGCCTGAGGCTACCCAGTCTCTCTTAAGTGGTTGCTTTTACAGGGCTGAGCTGTGCTTTTTCCTCCCCGTTTCATGAGACAAAGTGTAGGAAGTTTTCACTTTCACATAATGGAGCAAATCAGCATCAGAAAACAACAAGAGAAGGTTGAGGTAAAGAGAAAACAAAAACAAAAGCGAGGGGGAAAGCATCAGAGAAAAGACTGAGCTGTAACTAGAAGCTGCACGCTAGCCTGTGATCGCTGTGACCTGAGCAAAAGAAATACTCAGAGCTGCATCTCAGTAAAAATTCCCCCACTAGTGGGTGCAGTCGCTGCCCTCGATTTGCGAGAAATGCAATTGTTTAGTTTTGTTGAGGCTCCAGAGAGGCGAAACAGCAGATTGTACCCGAAAATGGAGAGACGTAACTGTGCCTTCTCCTTTTACACCTTCCCCTCCATTCCTTTCACCCCGAACCATGCACGTAAAGACGAATAAAACATGCACGGATCAATCCGGCCGTGAGAAACAGTTCTTGGACTCCGTGTGGCAGGGAGTGGCTTGACAGGGGATCGAAGGTATTGCCTTTGGCGATTGATGACTCTGTTCAGAGGAACAGAACTTTATACATATTCTCATTTATTCAAAGCAAACCACAGCTAACAAACAAAACTCTCCAACCCACAGCAAGGGTTTGTTTCAAAGAATTGTCACTCCAGAACCTACTTGTTTCTCCAGCTTCTATAACCAGCAAGACCCAATGCTGTTCCCTAATTGTTCCTGTCCTGCCTGTGCAGTGCTGAACAGCCCGAGGTGACAGATGTCATCTGGCTGAGGCCTGGGTACTGAACTATTGCTTTGTGTTAACCAAAGGATGTAATCTGGAGTTTGAAGTGGCTTTATGCTGACATTTTGTGCTTGTTATTTGACTATGGACAATATCTGATCAGTTACTCCCATGTTTCTTTTTTGTTAGAAATTCATGATTTTAAAATTCACCAAACCTAGAGGGAAGTGAAGTCCCCAAAACTGTCAGTGTTGAACCCATGTCCATGTACCCCACCAGGTGCTCAGTAGCTTGATGAAGGTTCAGGTGCTTGTGTGGACTCTGTGTGTCACCTCAAGCTGTATGACTCCCCCAGCTATTTCTTTTCCAGTGCCATCTGTAACAGGCTCATGCATTTTCTCTAATTTGTGACCTCCTTTGCCCTGTCCCCCCTCCCGAATGTCCCTTCAAATGCTGTGCCCTTTTTGCTTTGAAAATGTATTTTTTTCCATCTTAGCAGAAAACGTCAGCTTGCTCCTGAAGTCCTGGTAAACCAAAAGACATACTACATTATCAAAAGAATCCATCTCCATTAAAATCATGATCTACTGTGCTTTGCAGAATTAGTCAGGGGTTCCTTATAAATATGGGTGTGGTTTCTTGCCCTGTACAGGTATTGTTTATCCCCTATTCATTCCTTCTTGATTAATAGTAAGACAAAAATTTTAGTCAAGTGTAACCAGACCAGGAAGGAGCAGGGGGGAAGCTCTGTGGCAGGTGGCAGCAAGTTACCGCCACAGGGGCACAGAGGCACTGCCGGCAGCGTTGGAATGGCAGGCAGAGCTGGCACAGGGCCGAGTGCCATGTCCAAAGAGGCATCTCTGAAAGGCTCAGGATCCTGAATCCTGGCTGCCATGGTGCTCTGAACTCAGTGGCAGCTGGGAATCTTTGCCTTGGGCAGGGGATTGCTGCTGTCAACAAGGTGACTGGCAGTGTCTCTCTCCTTTTGGTCTCAGCAGCCTCTAGTTCCTGCTGAGTTCATAGCAGCACGTCCAGCATCTCATCTCAGAAATGAAAGTACAATCTGCTGTGCCACTCCTCAAAGGTACCTGACCCTTTTCAGTGCTGACAGCATGAAAGAAAACAGAGATCCTTTAAATTAATCCCATATTCAGTAACCATGCATGACTAAAAATTAGTTATCTGTTCTGTACATCACTTCATCAACTTGTATTGTGTCTGTAGTATCTCAAACAGTTGTTGGAATTTTAACTGCTATGTTTAAAGCCAGTGGCTATATTAGAAAGCAATGTGGACAGATATTAATCCTCTAAACAGAACTGGCTGTCCTTTGCAAAAGTGTGGTTTCAGAAAAGGACATTTAGAAATAAGTTGTTACGTTCCACTTGGTACCATCAGATTTGTGCTTGTGTAAAGCAAGCAAGTAGAATTTTCAGGATAGTTCTGGGTCGCTCTTCAGAAATCTCTGCATTTATTTAATTTCAAGCATGCCACTTTCATTTCTGAGACGTTATTTCTATGAAAACTGAATGTTCAATAAATACATCTTGGTTTTACCAGGGTATGGATATGTAATTTAAGAGTGGGGAACAAAATAACGTTCCTACCATGTTAGCTAATGCAGCAGGAAAAACAGATTTTCAAGGACTCCTTTTACTGATATAAATTTTGCCTCCATTTAGAGAGTTTTGCATATTGCCAGATTAGCTAGACCAGCAAAAGCACTTACTGTGAAAGCCATTTCTTAAATGGCAAATAAAAATATCTCATTTGATTTTTTTTTTTTTTATCCCAAGTATAACAGAGATTACAAAGAATCCTGGAACGTATTATACAAGCAGAGAGAGATAACTTTACAAACTTATGCACTGCAGAAAGATTATCACCTTCTCAAAAGCACATGGAAGATGAAGGGAAGCAGAGTATCTTGTAGAGACAAATTGGATATGTCAGTGCCAGTGTTTTAACTGCTCGCAGAAAATGCCAAGTGATTTGTAATGATCACTTTCTTTTTATCGCCTCCCTTTATCTTGTAGCAGAGTGACAGTCTGGTACTGAGAAATAACAGAATGAACCACCCATACAGCCCGTTTCTGTAACTGCTTTCTTCAGTATATATGTAGGGTTCCCAACACAAGTACTGATCCCAGTCCAGCTTGGAAAA
>WAAG01087909.1:98146-127400 GCA_013390105.1 Tichodroma muraria | reverse complement strand
TTTTTTTTGTTTTGTTTTTTTGTTTTTTTGTTTCACTGGAAAGGAAAGAAAGATGCTCAGTTTTAAACGTTAAAGTGTACAAGTTGCTTTGTTACAATAAAACTAAATGTGTACACAAAGGGACTGGTTGGTCTTCACTGAAAGAAACAGTTTTTATATCCTACTTAGAACCTGCTTGTAGTTTCTTGGCATTTTTGGGGGCATTTTGTCAGTATTTCTGTAGTGCAATGCAGCCTTGTGGTTGTGTGGACTGAACCAGTTCATGTAGTTTCCACTATTTCAGTACCTGTAAAGTGTTTCCTTTGGTAGTTCTTACTGCACACTGATTCTTGAGTTCCCTGTAGGGGTCATGTGCTGTGTGTGAAGACACAGGTGTATATTCATGTTTTGCAAAAACGAAAGTCACTTGATCTGCAGAATTTTTAGCAATTTGCAGTACTGTATCTCCAGTACATCAGTTTGCATGAAAGTACCGTGCAAGCTCGGAATAAAAAGACCAAGGGGTGGTCTTAAAATATTTGGGTGGTTTTGTAAGTCTTTCCAGTTGAAAACAAATCTTAATTGCAAGCTAATTTGGGGGCTATTTCAAAGAGCAAGATTCTTAGTAAAGTTCATGTGTAAAAAGTTGCTACTTCACTGCTTTTTTTTTCCTTGGTAGCAGCATGTATATGTGCTTTAGATACACTGTACTCTCATTTTAAGAGACTGCATTTGAGAAACTTGTAACAATTTCACATAAGAGGGTGTTGGAACTGGTATTCCACAAAATGTAATGGAAGTTGTTTTAACATGCTTTGCTTTTGAAATATTTAAAAAAAATGTTCTATCAGCTCATCTGAAATTCAAACAGTTCTTTGGATGTGTAGAAAAGACTGTCTTCTGGGAAGACTTGTTATATTCTCTGATTCCTTTTCCTCACAGAATTTGCTGGAGTCAAATTCAGCTTTTTTGATGCTTAAGAATACACTTGGCAGAACAAGATCAATGTCTGGTTGAGACGTGCACAAATAACATGTGTGAGGGAAAACATTCTGTAAGTGTGTGGTCCAGCTTGGATTCAATCCAGTTATCAGAGACAATGCAACGTCCAGTCTCATGTGATCAATGCAAAAATAAGACAACCATGTACTTTATTCCATCTCAACAAAAGCTTCTGCCCTCATCCTGCTTTGCAGAGCCAAGTACAACGTTGATCACTAATGGTTTCTTGCCATCTAGAGAGAGAAGGAACAAAACCCATGAAGTCCTATAAATTTTAGTGTTTTTTAATTTGATTCCTTTTTGTTGTAAGATTGAAAATAGCTTCCTGTTGTGGTAGAGGGTCGATGTGCTGTTACTTGCCATGATGCCTCATTACTTAATTTTTATGTAGTCCTAATTGTAGTTCCTTAAGGAAAATAATCTTTTGCTAGTCTTGAATGCTTTTGGAAAAATACTGTGCCATTGTTGTTCCATCCCTGTTGGTTACTAGCAGAAAACCTATAAAAACTGTTTTGAAATCAAAGCTTCAGGCTCTGTAAAGTCAAATACCAGAAACAAGAAATGAGAAGTCTGGATAATTAAATGCTACTTAAGAGATTTTTTCTTGCGCATTCTTGAGGATTTTACAGGGTGCCAAAATACTCTTGCTACTGTACTGATAATACTGAATTTGCTGTGAAACTTGAGGGTTTACTCCTGGCAATGGCTAAAGAGTAAACTGACGTGGTAAAAGAATAAACCATATTAGTTAAGTGTTATTTAATTATTTTTTTTCTAGCCTGAAAATGATTAGGGATTAACACATTCCTCTGCAATGCTGAAGAAATACTACAGCTGGCCATCGTGTACTCTTGACTGTTCACTTAATGTCTAATTTGGCTGAATATATGTAATGGGTATCCATTTTTTACTGGATTTGTTTTATATGTGTATAAAGAGCTTTTAAAAAGACATCCACCTTGGATAATAATGGGAGATTAATTATTATTAAATATCTATCATTAATTCCCCACTGCCTGAGCTCCTCACATCCAGTTAATCCCACCATGTGAAGTTTGTCACAGGTGGTAGCTGACTTCAGGTTTTTTGGCCTGAATTTCCAGGGTTAGAACATAGAATTGGCAGCAGTTTAATAAAGGTGAAGCTGCTGTGCTGGGGCTATATGGCCTAACTATTTCAAAGGAATCTTGTCTGTAATTTCTAGTGCCAAAGGAAACAAATACACCTGGGTGTGTAAATACAGTTAGAAAGGTTTGGGCTTTTTAAAGAGATTATCTGTGTACTTGTCAACATAGTTTCTGTCCCTGTAAACAAGCATTATCTGAATCGATTTCTCAGTCGTTTATGATATTCATTTGAATCTGTAAGCTCTTTGTACCACTCTAAACCAGGTGCATAAGGATAGTACTTTGTTTATTGGATACTGTTCCTGAATTTTGAAGCCATGTTGGTTTTTGGTTTTTTTTGTTTGTTTTTAAAAGAGAATGAAATCAATGAAATAATTTCTCTGCTGTACCTTCAAGCTATCCTTCTGTTTGAAGGAATTAAAATACATTTAACTGTTACTTGATGTTACCATTTCTAAGAGTCTTTTTCAAAAGAGTCAGTTTTTTAGTCCCAAACTGCACAATCTTTCACGGGTGAGGTGGAGAGTGTTTGCTTCTCCTTTACGGAGAAGAGTGAGGGGTGAGGGGAGGTTACAAGTGCCTGGTACACGACACTTGCTTCCTGCGGGAAACAGATTTATGCTTAATATCCTTCCTCCCTCTCCCGGATTAAAAATTGAAACTTTTAAGGCTTTTTCTTGATCATCACCGCGTGAATGTGCTCTCTCGCGTATGATGGAGGACAGGGCTGCCGGTTCAAGGTCGGGACGCACCTTTAGCCCCCGCCCTGCTCCGGGAACCCCCGAAGAGTCCGCGCAGCTCCCGGGCCGGTGCCACCGTCCCTTGCCAGCTGCGGGGCAGGACCTGCTCATCCCCGGCAGCAGGGGACGGTGCCCTGCGGGCTCCTGGAAGGGCCGCAGGAGCACGTCGTGCTCCCAGTTGGGACACTTATGTTCCCAGGGGATAGGGGCTTGCCGAATGGGCAGGAACTGCTGATCCCATGTACCGGCCCCCTCTCCCCGCAGGATTTGCGGATCATAGCTGAACCACGCCCCGGGAATGGGGCTGGGATGCTGGGTAGCAAGGGACACGGCCTCTGGGATCACCCGGGAGCTGAGTCAGCCCTTTCCCTCCAGGCTGGGGAACTCCAGCACCCCTGAGCTGCCCCCTGCCCTTCCTCTGTCTCCCCTGGAGGGTCTGGGACCTGAAGGAAAGAGGGAGAATGAATAAACCCTGAGTGCGTGTTGGGCAAAGGATCCCTGGAGGCACCGTCCCAGCCAGAGCCCCCCAAGCACGGCCCTGACCCCGACCCCGACTGCTGGGACGGATCTGCTGGAGGGGTGGAAGCGTCCCTGCTCCTCTGGAACTTGCTCTATGCTTTCTAGTTTGATTTTCCCCTTTCCAGTATTTCCACTGAATGAACAGTCAAATAAAAATAATTGCTTAAACACTAAACAGAGCCCGGACCATGTTCTAAATAGCATCAGGTTTCTGAAGGGTTTATATTAATCAAATGCACTTGCTTTATTAACAACAGGGGCCTATTTGAAGGTTTTGTATTAGTTTAAGGCTTTATTAATTCAAGTCAGCTAAGCTAGGTCCAAATTTTTAATTTTATGAGTTACTTTTATTAATTATTCAGTTGCAAATTGCTTACAAAATGTTTAGGCTAGAAAAACTCTTCTAATTAAGTAAAAGGAACACTTTTGTTTATTACTACAATTCTAAATTTGTGTGTGGGAATACTATCACCTCCAAACGCCTTCTGATTCACAGTTGTGTACTGCTCCACGATTGAAAAGCATATTAATAGGGTAGTAACATTATATAGGACTGCTGAGGAGTGTCTTTAAACACCTGAAAGCAACAAGTATCTTTTTAATTTGTTTTAAGCGCTGGGCCTGTGACACTTCCTCGGTTCTGTGTGATGCTGTGGCAGTACTGCAGCACGGTGTTTCTTCACCATGATAGCTGGGGGGATCGCTGACAGCCTCGCCTATGCATATGGGATGTTTGTTCACTCAAATATTCAGCAGAAACCCCAGATCCTGCGTGTGAAGGGGCAGTTTTGCGGGGGGAAATCACAGAGCCCAGCACTGTGACAGGCATCGCCTCGTTCCAGGGATGGGATCCAGGGATCCCGTCGCAAGGAGAGCTGCACTCCGTTGGTTCCCCTACGAACAAGCGCCGGTCACGAGCCCATGTGGAGAACTGAAACCGGGAACCACCCGACGGCCCCAGCACAAAGGGCCCCGGCTGGAGCCACCCGCGGGGGTTTCTGCTCAGGGCTTCCAGAGGGACGGAGCGGGGGATCCGCCACTGTGCCTCCCGTCCCCTCCCTTCGGCACGGACCGCAGCCTCTGCGCCGCCACGGGCCCGAACCCCTCCAGCCTCTCTGCGGCCTCTCCTTCCCCGGCGGGCGATGTCCGGTACCTCCGCGGCCGCGGCGTCCTCGCTCCTTCCCGCCGCCTCTCGGGACCTCGGCCGCGCGTCTCCCCTCGGGGCGGGCAGAGGCGGCGGCACCACCTCAGCCGGGGGCGGGAGCGGCGGCTGCCCCGGGGCCGTGTGGGGAAGGGCGGTTCCCGCTCCCGAGGGCCGCCCGCCGGCAGCTCCCCCGGGCCGCCCCCGCGAGAGGGCGCTGGCGGCGGCCCCGGGNCATCCATCCATCCATCCATCCCTCGCCGGGAAAATCCTGTGTCCCGCCCCGCCGGGAGCCCCCGCAGAGGCGGCTGTGATGAGGGGCTTCGCGCCGCTCCCCCTCCGCTCGCATGGCCGCGCCCCAAGGAGCTGGGAGAGGGTGTGGGAAGCTGGTGGGATCCCCTAAAAATGTCCCTCTTCGCCTCAGGGAAATGGGGTTCGGGCCAAGTTGGTGCCTGCTGAGGAAATCTCTCGGCGTCGAGGAGGTGGTGGAGGCGAGGCGGCTTCTGGGGCTGGCGCAGGGCAGGGAGGGCAGCCAGGCTCCGTGCTGGGAAAACATTCGTGTCTCTCCCGCCGGAGAGGGGGAGATGTCCTGCCCTCTTCCCTTGAGACCAAAGTTTCAAGCCTAATCTGGGAAAGAAGGAACAGAGAGAGCGAAACAAAGAACGCTGGCTGCCGCCCGACCGTGTTCTTCCCATCCCGGTGCTTCCTGGGCTCGCTGCTTCCCACCCTCAGCCTTAGAGCTGGGAAGGCTCCAGGCAGAACCACAAATGCCTTTTTCCAAAGTTAGCCGTGACTTTTTCTTGTAAAACATGAATGTGGCTGGCATGAGGCTCCCTGATGTGGGCCTCATCCCTACGGCACAAAGTTGCTGTGAAAGACGAGATTTAAGATGCCCTGGGAATCTGGAATTTGGGCTGCAGGGAGGATGGCAGCGTCACCACTGGCTTATTAAATCAAATTATAAATCAATTTCTGTATTAGTGGTGAAAGTGTAAAGGCCAGGTCGGCCTGGGCTTTGTGCAGGTGAAACTAATTTCCAAGCTGGGTGTAATTGATGGGATGGGATTTAAACCATAATGGAGAAAAACCTTCATCTCATTTAAATCTCAAACATTTAAATCTCCCTGGCTGCAATCCAGAGGATTAAGTGTAACTCATACTGCTGAAATTTTTGCTAGTTAGAAAGCAGTCTGGACACTTGGGTAAGACACGAGCCTGGCAGAAGCACTGGGTGAACTCCAGCAGCCCCACTACAAATGCCAAAAGCAAGCCAATTTCAGCTACTTTGGGTATTTCTCTGCAAGCTGTAAATGCATTTCAGGATTGTGTTGGAGACTGACCTTCACAGGGAACCCAAGAACAGCTGCAGCACGGGCTGTGGCAGTGTCCTGACACCCCACCGAAATTCCTGAGCCAGAAGGCAAAATGGCTCAACCCAAATGCAAATTTATCTTTCCCTTCTCGAAAATGGAGTATTTTATCTTCCTGGTGCAAACAATGTTGATATTATGGCACCCTGTGATCCACAGAGGGGAAGATGGGGAAGTGAAACATGTTACATTCTAAATATATTTAAAAATTTAGCCCGGTACATGAAGATATTCAGATTAGCTTTTGGCAGAGACTGATGTGGAGAAAAATTGACCTGAGAACTACTGAGTCTGTACCTGTTCTCTGAATCAATACCCAGAGCTCATATTCAGCACCTTTTATTAGTATTAATGTTGTACCACTGCTCATTCCTTTGCTCTAAGTGGATCCGGGGGGGAAATTCTTACACCCATTTGCATAGTTTGGATAGAAGATGAATCTATGTGCTTTTATTAGTTATTTAACCGAAAATTGTAACCATCAAACTCCTTTTAGTAGCTTGCTACAGACTGGATAAAGAGCTTTTTGATTTTCCAACTTAGGGCTGGTAAAGGTTGCCTGTGACTCAGGAACTCCATGATTCAAGTTCTTCCTCACAAAACTTTGGATGTTTTTCAAAGCTCTGGCTTAGTTCCTGGCTTTACTAATTGGGCGAGAACTTCCTGGAATCAGGATGTTAGCCTGAACCTTTTTGTTTTGTGACCAATCTGAACAACTCCTATTTTGGCTATTGTGGCCAAAGCTTGGACTTAGGCCAACTTTTAAAATTGATTTTTTCCCTTTTTCTTTGTGCTATTGGACTGAAATTGTAGCAAAAACTAATCAAGGATGTTTGGTTCAGTTTTTGATTAAGTAATTGTTTCTGGAGGAGGCTTTGGATGCACAGCCCACTCTGGAAGTGCATTAATAAAAAAATGTACACGAGCAGCACAAAGCCAGCGTGGTTTGTTGTTGGAAATGTGGACAACCAGTGACAGAGTGTGAAAACAAGTCCGGATTCCTGAGCCCTGTCTTTAGGCAGTGATGTGCTCTGTGATGTTAGGCCAGTTACTGTAGCAGTGCTTGACCATTTCTTTTGCATTTAAGCCATGGGAGTGAGTCATTAATGTGAGGTTATGAATGCATTCATTGCTTTGAATGCCTTAAAGCTGCTCTTCCTGCTGAAGAGAGAAGCACAGGCTCTTGCTTGGATGTGTTCTGGTGTTGGGTAGCACCCTTAGAGATGCTTTGCAGCTCCTGTCTGAATCCAGTGTTTATTTGGGCAGTGGGATAAACCTCTCCTCTGCCCAAACTGAGCCATATATCACTAGAACAAGTAGTATTGGAAGTGATGTAAAACAAAGCCCAGGACAAGTGTGAATGCCCCTAATGCTACTCAAAATAATCAGTGTTTAATGTGGCCTTTAGAGAACAGAGATTGAGACCCCAGTCTGCTCACCTTTTCAGACACAGCAGTCAAACTTATTCTTTTGTTTGTTCATTTGTAGAAACAGCTGTAGGGCTTGCGTTTTTCTTCTTCAGGGACAACAGCTGAGAGTTAACACGTGCTTGTGGCATTCCTAAAAGCTCTAACAGATTAGCTGAGATGTGTCTTTGAGCAGTCAGCATCAAGGCATAATCAGATAAAAATCTGTATCTAAACCATTATACTGGTAAAAGTTAATGTTGATAAAACAAGAGCAAATAATGGCTTAGCTTTGATTCTTGAAGAACAAAGATGTGTGTAGACATTAAATGACGAGGGGATGAGTAAGATGAAGGTTTTTCTCCATTATGGTTTAAAATTAAATTAAGGCATGTTAAGATCAAAATTGTGTTCTGTCCGCTGCAATTGAAATGTAGGTTTGTCTCCTTGAAAAATTGGTGAAAAGATTGACTTCAGAATTTCGGAATGAAATGAAGGAGTGGAATCTCATGAGGGTATTGCTGCAGTGTCATAAAAATGGTTGGACAGTGTTCTCTCTGAAATCCTCTTGCTCAATGCTCTTGGGCTGCAGGGCAGCTCTCTCTTGCAGCTGGGCAATGGTGTGAACTTAATGGATCCAAGCTTCCAGCAGAAACTGGAGGGTGAGAAGGAACTGCTTCGCCGGGCGATACAGAAAGAACTGAAGATTAAAGAGGGAGCAGAAAACCTGCGCAAAGCAACAACAGACAGGAAGAATCTTGTTCACATCGAGCACGTGCTGAAATCTTCCAACCGAAAACTGGAGCAGCTGCATTGGGAACTTCAGGAACTCAATGCAAGGATTGTGGTAACAGACAAAGAGGAGAGCACGACAGGTAGGTCTTGGGGAAATGATTGATTGGAACATTCTGTTAGAGTGCTTCAATCTCTAAAGATATTGGATTGATATAGTCTTCTATTGAGGGCTCACGAGTAGTGGGAGCTTCTTGGTATTTACCTGATGAAATTATCTGTTGTGTAAAAAGTTCAGCATGGTGCTATAAAGGTGAAAGGAGGTGTAGGGAGAAAACAAGCTGAGAGTGGTGGGCATGGGCAATATTCAGGAATAGGTTGTGGGTGGAATTGAAGAGATTCAAATAGAGTTCCTGGGCAGTTGAACATCCAAGTATTTTATAGGATGAATGAGTATAAAATTGGAAGAGTGCTTGTTAGGACAGGCTCATTGATAAATTAAGAAATATTTACAGGTATGAGCTTGAGCTTCATTTGAGAGTGTTTCTCAGTCACTTTTGTAGACAAGACCTTTTTGTACCTTATTTTATAGCCTAACTTCTCTTTGTTGAGTCACCTATCTATAACCCAGTGAAATGAAGCAAGACAAGATGGCTAATGATATTGGTTCTGTTGTTTGTGCAGATGGATCTGTATCTCCAGATCCCTGTCTCTGGGAAAGAAACCCAGACCCCATGTCAAGGAAGGTTGAAGCTTTGAAAAAGCAGCTGCACGTTGAAATGAAAGTGAAACAAGGAGCTGAGAACATGATCCAAATGTATTCAACATCCAAGGTAAGTAGGAATAAAGAGCCATTTGGGAGCATGGATTACTGGATCAAAATTTGTATTTTAAGTCTATATTCAAATATCTCTCTGATAATTGATGTGGGAGAGAAATTAATTTGCAAAGCTTGCTTGCCTGAATCCTGGCTCTGTACTTTGAGTCACAGCATAATGACAGCACATAAGCGTGGTATAAAAAGTACATTAAGTCACTGATGAGGAAAGAAAGCTAAGAAAGCATTGGTGATGTAACTGATTTAGTTGGTGTTTTGATATCACTGAGTTGTTTAGAATAAAGCACAGCATGTGGTATCTCTTTATGTGAGAAAAATTTTCAGAGGTTTACTGGATTCATATTCATCTAATTTTTTGAGTTTAGCATAATCATATTTAAAAGGCAAAAGATAATTTAAAACATTTCAAATCCAAGCTTATTATAAAGCTTAATTCAATAAGACCAGCAGTGTAAGAGGGCTGTAATATTTTTATTTGTTCAAAAGCTCTGCTCACAGAACACTGTAAGCGAGTTAACCAGGGAACAAAAAGTCTCAGTGACTGCAGGATTTGGTATTAACTGGTCACGTCCTTCACCTGTCCTTTCCCTCTGCAAATGGAGATCGTGATCTCAGAGTCCTTGATCCTCAGCGGTGCCTCCTTTACATAACCACTTGTATATTCCATTTCCGAGTCAGTTATGACCCTTCGTGCAAGTACCACCTCACCCTCATATGTGAGCACATCATCATCACACGTTTTTAGTGGTCATGGTTCTCTCTCTGCATCTGATTCCTTTTGGCAGGAGCGGAAGCTGTTGGCCACAGCTCAGCAGATGCTTCAGGACAGCAAGACAAAGATTGAAATAATCCGCATGCACATTGTGAAGGTATCTCAGTCAGCAGGAGGGATGGAAGATACAGTGGATCCAGCAGGTAACATGCTTTAAGTAACTGACACAGCCCACAACAGATGCAGACAGAGCCCTAAGATCCACAGGACTTGGTTGATTTTCATCCTTGCCGTGTTTTACCTCCCAAATGGCCAGTGAGGATGGGGACCACCATCAGTGCTTTGGAGCTGCGGATTGAGGAGCTGAGGCACCACCTGCGCATTGAAGCTGCTGTAGCGGAGGGGGCGAAAAATGTGCTGAAGATCCTGGGGGGGAGTCGGGTACAGGATCGCAAGTTTTTGGCTGAGGTAAGCAGACGTTGCTCAGGCCTTCTTGAGAAGGTGGTTTCATGCCCCACATTAGCGATTTAGCATGAATGAGCAGGGTTAACCAAGTTAGTAATTTAGGAATTTCCTGTCTCTCTGCCAAGACAGACTGGGATCACTTTCCCTTCTAGGGATAATGTTCCTTGCTTTGGTGAAATTTCTCAAGAACATTAGAAATGACACTGGTGGGGGTTCAAGCTCTGTGGGAAAATATTTTGTCTTTGTCCTGTATTAGCAACATGTTGTCTTGTTTTTTTTCTAAACTTACTTTAGTTCATAATTCCTGGTCTGAGGCTCTACATGGAAAATTTCTGTCTGCTTTCTGTTCTCCTTCACACTGGTAGGCTCAGGGTCGTTTGCAAGAGTCCTCTCAGAAGATTGATCTGCTGCGCTTCTCCCTGGAACGTCAGCTCAGTGAGCTTTCTCCTGATCACCCACAAAGAGCACTCATCAAACAGGAACTAGTAAACACTTCCTCCCTGGGAGCCCGGCATGGCAGCATCCAGCCTGCTCCAGTCATCAAACCTACAGCCCTTACAGGTATAAAGGGATCCTGCATGACATGTTGTGAGGAGGACAGAGATAAAAATAAATTCTGTTTCTTCTTGTTGTTGTTATATGGACACTGGATTTTCTAGGAGCTGGACTTCCGTCTTCTAGGTCAGGCAGAGCTTTGTGAGCATACATTTTTGCAATCTATTAATCTGGAGTCAATTTAAACTACTAACCAAGAAATCATGAATCTGAGAAATTCTGGGACCTCTTTGAGGTCAAGCTGACTGGAATCACTTTATCTTTTACATAATAATATTCCTTTTCTCCTAAAATTCCTCAGGAACACTGGAAGTGAGACTGATGGGGTGTCAGAATCTATTGGAAAATGTTCCAGGACGTTCCCGAATGACAAGTTCTTCTCCCATCTGTGGCAGCCCAAGTGATTTGAGGTCCCTTTCCCGGACACGAGTTGGCCTGAGCATCCATGGCCGTGGTGTTGCAGGAAAATACCGGAATGAAGAGCCGTGTAGTGAGTACAGGGTTCCCTGCCTGTGGCATATTGGAGCAAGGGGGCTTCTCACAGGGTCAGTCTGCTACGAGTGTTGTTATGAGAAACCTGACTTCTGCAAAACTAAGAGAGAGAATGAATTGCATTGTGCCTGGTCCTCCTAGGACTCTTCTGGAAATTGGTTGCCATGTCCACCTTCAGCATGAGAGATTTTCTTTGGTAAAATGTTATAATCCATGTTTCCTCCTTTGTCCAGATGAGGTCCTTGCTGTACTCAAGGTGGACAATAAAGTGGTTGGCCAAACAAACTGGGGACCAGTTAATAACCAGGCTTGGGACCAGAGCTTTGCCATTGAGCTGGACCGGGTAAGACTGCCTCAGATTCATGTGGTGTTTGTTTTTCCATTTAACCTTACCTGATTTGCTTGTTCAGCTGCCATTCCACTTAGCTCAACCCCATATTGCTGTTGTCCCCGTGTCCTTTGATTTGCCAGTTAGCTTGGCCTTCCCCTGAAGGCAGAGCATCTCTGCCAGAGATTCAGATATAACAGCATCTGCTGTCCTTCTCTCCTTATCAGAGCAGTTTTTATTTCATCTTATCAGCAAAGTGGCTCTTAGGGATTTCTAAATGGGGAGCCAAGACAGCAACCTCCAAGAGGGTCTGTAGCTAAGAAAATCTAAAACCATCAAAAGCAGGGAACAGAAGTACTAAATAAGTTTTTTATGCATACTCTTTAGTTTACTGATTTTATTTATTTATTTATTTATTTATTTTACAAATACGTGTACAATTTCCAGAGCATGGAGCAGTATGTAATTATTCTGCCTTTGTTTTCTCCCCCATCATTCACCCATCCCACCAGTCTCGTGAGCTAGAAATTGCAATTTATTGGAGGGATTGGAGAGAACTCTGTGCAGTGAAGTTTTTACGTTTGGATGATTTTCTTGATAATGAACGTCATGGGATGTGCCTCTCGCTGGAGCCCCAAGGAATGCTTTTTGCAGAGGTATAAATGTAAGCTTTGTTTCTTTTTCAGAGAATTCTGTCTGTTTAGGGTGTCTGCCCTGAAAGCAGTTCAACCAGAATGCAAGGAATAGAAGGAGCAATAATCTAGAAGGGTAGAATGATACCTGAAACCCTCTTGCATCAAAGCCCATATAAGAATAAAGAACAACACGATAGAATAGATGTGCACATGCCATAGCCTGGAGTGACTCTTCACTGCTCTGCTGTAATTATGTGTGTGTGTGCTGTGAAATCCGTTCATTTTTATTTGCTTTCATTATGAGTCATTGGTGGCACTTTAATTAAACATACGGCTTAATGGTCAGGATTGGATGACAGAGACTGTAGAATCAGAGATCCAAACTCCCTCTGGCTATGCTTATTTTTTTCATCTTTCTGAGGCTAATAATAGTTTGAAGTACCATCAATGTAGAGATTATCTTGATAAGCCCTTAAAAGCCGCAGTATTTTCTCCTTTGTGTTGTGATGAAAGTTCCTGTGGTTGTTGTTCCAAAGTAGGATCCAAACCTCGTGTACCAAAATTTGCCTCCTCTCCCTGCCTTCTTGTTTTTTGTGGTTGGTATGTGGCATTTGGTTTTGGGTTTTTTGGTTTTACTTCTGTGCCATGAACTAGTCTCTGTTATCCTACAAATGGGTGTGCTCTTTATGCATGGCTTCACAAATTAGATAAAGTTTTTGGGAGATACAAATTTGTCTTAATTCTGAGGGTTGTCTGAATTTCAGGTAGCAGATAATTCCAATCTCTAAACCCACAACCGAAGTAGCAGCTGATTAAAGGGTGAATCTGGAATAACTGAGTCTGGAGTTTGGGAGTGACTTGAAACTTACCAAACAAATAGGGATGGAGATTTTGACGAGAAAACAGGCATGTGTGAAAATTTAGGTTTACAATTTAAATGGAGAATCCTGACAAATCCCTTTTGCTTCTCTGACAGGTGATGTTCTGTAATCCTGTCATTGAGAGGAAGCCAAAACTGCAGCGACAGAAGCGCATTTTCCCCAAACAGAAAGGTGAGGTGCTGGAGAAGCGACTGCCCAGGGTGAGAGCAGGGGTTTGCACAAGCAGGTTCTGCTGTCCTACTCAATCTGAGAGATATTAAAACTCTTGCTAATTACTGTGTATGTGGAAGTTTGTTCTGTCACATGAAATGCAGGCAGTCTGGCTGCAGCACCATCTGTAATGTAGTATTGTCATGGTGCTGTTACTCACAATTAACATTGCTAGGAGGATTTAATTGCTAGTTATTTAACAGACTACTTAGCTCTGGGGCCTCCAGTATAAGGACATGGACCTCTTGGAGCAGGGAGGGCCACCAAGATGCTCAGAGGGCTGGAGCCCCTCAGCTGTGGCCACAGGCTGAGAGAATTGGGGCTGTTCAGCTTGGGGAAGGCTCTTGGGAGACCTTGGAGCCCCTCCCAGTGCCTTAGAGAGACTCCAAGAAAGCTGGAGAGGGACTTTGGACAACAGTCTGGAGTGACCGGACAAAGGGAGAATGGCTTCCCACTGACAGGGCAAGATTAGATGGGATATTTAGAAGAAATTGAACCTGTAAGGGTGGTGAGGCACAGGTTGCCCAGAGAAGCTGTGGCTGTGCCATCCCTGGAAGTGTCCAAGGCTAGGTTGGATGGGGCTTGGAGCAATCTGGGATAGTGGAAGGTGTCCCTGCCCATGGCAGGGGTTTGAATTAAATGATCATTATGAATTAGATGATCATTAAAGTCCCTTCCAACCCAAACCATTCCATGATTCTGTGAGAAGAGCCAGGACTCAAACTGTACTAATTTAACCAGCCATGCTCTTACTGATGAACAGATATTGGAAGGTTTTCTGGAAAACTCTGAATTACAGAACATTGTAGCATGAACAGGCTACTGACTGTCTATCAAGTCTCTAGAGCTGGCATCTCAGATTTATGAGATTTGTGGACTGGAATAGCTTGCATACATTTTTATTTCTCTGCAAATTCTTTCTTGTGAAGCTGAATAAGGTGAAACTTTACATACTGAGCTTTTGTGGCAGGGGGGATAAATGAGATTTTATATTTCTACTCTTCAGGAAGTAGTAAAAATAATGAAAATATCCCAAATGTTTTACTCTTTTTAACACATTTTCAGAAACTTCCTGTTAACAGGCTGCATAAATAAAATGTAGTGTTGAAAGAGAAGAAAACCTGACTTGAAGTAAAATCAATTTTTAATGTTCTATTCTATTTCAACTTGAAGATTGTTATGATATATGAACTTAGGTGAAGCAGCGGATCTGTTTCTTCATCATAATCATTAATCTTTATTCCCTGAAGAAAAGCCCATTCTCCAAAGGGTGAGCTACCCTTCTGGGGTAACCCACAGGTGTTTGGCTGAACACTAGAGTTTAACACTACGTGAGATTGTAATTTGTGTGTTGTAATCTTACTGGTACTGCTTTGACTCTGACTCCTCCAGGGAAGGAATTTCTCCGAGCTCCTCAAATGAACATGAATGTTGCAGCTTGGGGTCGCCTGATGATGAGTTTCCTCCCTCCCTGTAGTTCCATCAGCACTCTGAGTCCCCCACTTCATGATCCCAATCACACAGACTTTCCTCCAGTTTCCCCACAAAGTCATGGTGATTCAGTGTCCAAATTGAGTAGGTAAGTCATGTCCTGAGTGTTGAGTAACACTCTGGAATGGGTGTAGGGTAGATTTTAAAATTCTGTTGCACCTTACTGGGGTGGAGGAAGACACTGATGAGAAAAATTTATCAGTCTAAAAAAAAAGATGTACAGTTTCTCTGCTCTAAAGGAAAGAAAATTCCATTCATTAAATGTCTTTACCAGTAGATGTCTGACCTTCATCTGTGCAAGGTCACCATGTGATTGTTGTGATAGAAATGCACTCTGCTTCATGAGTAATGGAGCACTCAGAAGGGGCACAGCTGAGATTTTGAATGTGCTATAGAAGAAAATTTCCCCCCAAATAATTTTTTTTTAATTGAATCAGTTATTCTCTAATGAGATGATTCCTATGATTCGGATCATAAAGAGATGATTCGGATTCATCAAGAGATGATTCGGATGCACAGACCCTAGGAAAGACAAAAAAATGACTCAGTTACTGTGTTGCTATTAAAATCAAGATTTCTTTAAATTCTTGACTTATTTCTACATACCTGTGTTTCATTAATTTAATAGCATCAGAGAGCCAGTGTTAGAATGTGAGTCTAACCAATTTTTAATTAATTTAGGAGAGAGTATGTCTTGTTGGTACTTCAGATTTGCAGTGTGGGTTAGGGAGTGCTGTTGTCCAGTGATTTGGACTGAACTAGCACAGCAGAGGTGATGCAAAGGTGTCTGTGTAGAATGCTCTGCCCTAATGCAAAATATCCTTCAATTTTGTCTTACAAATGCAGTGACTTCCCTGTGGCTAAGCTGACATTTGCTGATGAAGCACCACCCAAGCCTCCACGCCTTTTTCTGATGGCCAACTCCAAGGAGTCAACGCCATCTCCTGCAGATTCTCCGGTAAGCGTCTGCACTAATTGGGAATGTTAACTTTGCTGGTTGGTGTTCTTTCAAGGCTCTGTTCTTCTTATTTGTTTATTACTGAAGAAGTTTGCTATACATTAGGCAGGTGCCTCATTAGCTGGCTGATCTCCAGGAATTCAGAATCGAGTGAACCATTTTGGCATGGAGTCTTCCAAAAGAGTTGCCCTTTTTTTTTTTTCCCCCCCCTCTTTTTTAGAAATTATAACTTGCTTTTCTTGGAGAAGCAAAATGGGAGGTAGGTCAGCTTTGGGAGTTCAGGGCAAGAACACAGAACAGACTGCACAGAGAAAGCAGGGAAGGAGGGTCAGCAGGCTTTCAGGGGCAAATAAGGTTCTTTGTCATTAAAGAAACTGGGCAAAACCAAGAGCAGCTGTACTTTTCTGACAGGAAGGAGCAGGAAAATTGCTTTGACCAGTAAAATGACCTGTTCTACCACATTTTACCCTTTCTCATTTGGCTTTTGTGATAGAGGAAACTGCATTCTTTGATCACTGTGACTCTTGACATGAGATGCCATTTTCTAGGAAGTAAATGTTCTATCCTAGACTTTTAAAAGTTTCTTTTAAAAGATTTGACCCTATGAAAATCATTCTACATGGGAATAGTTTTGTGCGCTCATAGATAATCTTGTTTTTATGCTACTTACCTCCAAGAAGAGGCAATGACTATCTGCAAGAACATGTCTGTGGTCATGCTGGATCCTGGTAGAGGAGAGCAGTTGGATGCGGGTGTTCAGATTAGACTTGGTGATTTCAGAGAATGACCCACTGTATTTTTCTTTCTCCTCCTAGTGCTTGAAGAGGCTACATGTTGAGGAGAAGTCTTGCAGCTCTCCTGGAACAGGATTTCCAGTGTCTCCAAGGTAACTGTGGATAGCATGGGCTGTCTCAGGTCACAGATTAAAGAGTCAGTGGGCTTAAATTTTTGAGCATGAAGTCTAAAATTCTGCTCAAGGTGTGCTTTGATTTCTCAGCAGCAAATTCTTAATGCTGAGTGTGGACAATACAATGAAAAATCTGCTCTGAACTTCACTTTTCTAAATATCTGCCTGGTTATCTGGTCATCTTCACTAACCCAAATAGTGAGCCTATTGGTAGACTGCACTGCAGTGTAAGAGGTGATTTAGTAGAGGGTAAAGTCATTTAGCTGTCTTCAAGGGCTTCCTTGTGTTTGAAGTGCTGTGGTGTAGTATATTTAGGTGTGTCTGTGTGCTAAGTAATACATTCCAGAACTACTTTTGGCATCCCTCACACTCTTCTATTTCTATTGATTTGCAGTACATTGTCTCTCATTATGATGGGAGGCATAAAACAGGAAGTTGATTATAGTCTGGCACTTTCACAGACACGTTTTGTATGTAACAGGAATACACAGCAGTAAATATACCCAAGACGAGTAAAACCAGTTTACTATTGTTGAACAAACACTGACTTAAAAAGCAGAAATAGCAAAATCTTAATGGACAGATACTCAGCTCTTCATTTCACTTTACTGGAGGAGTATGGAGTATCTGTTGCCTTTTAAAAATGATCCTGGACTAAAGCATTTAGGGTGTAGGTTGTTTTGGTTTTTTAAATTATTTGCTAGCAATTTTGTAGCCTATGAGTTTCCTTGATAACACCTTGTGACTGACATGACATTCTATGGCATCTCTTATTCATCTGTTTTCTTCCAACAGCACGTTGTCTGTTGTCCCAGTGTGTTTATTTCCTGCTTGAGGACTTCTATTCTTCTTACACCCTTGTCCTTCTAGCACTGTAGGCGTGTTCGTGTCTGATTACAGTTGCTGCTCAAAGGAGCATAGGTGAAATTGAGTTTTACTACCACAAGGATGGGGGTGGAGAGGAACTAATCCTGTTATTGAAAGTAACTGAGAGAACAAGCCTAGAACAGTCAGAATTGTTGCTCCTGTTGCTAGTACAGGTGGAAGTCAGACTGCTGCCAATATCCTTACATCAGGGGTGCCTTCTTCCTTCTTAAGTGGCAGAACAGTAGCACATGCTTTAGTTGTCAGGATTAGGTGAGGGGTGGTTGGCACAGCTGTTTGCTTTTCTTTTTGCTATACAGAGCTTCTTCCCGTGACACAAACACACAATCCTTTGTTATCTGCTCATGCATCTCTTGGGTACTGTCTCTTCTCTGTTTTTCTGCAGGAAAAGGACAGTTCAGCTCGAGGATTTTCACTGCATTGCTATGTTGGGCCGTGGCCACTTTGGGAAGGTAGTAGAGATGTACACTGTGGAGAAGGGCAGTGGTTGTGACAGTGGGGCTCTGCCTGGGGGTCTGAACAGAAACGTTGCAGTACAGGAGAGATCTGTTTCAGTGCAGATACAGAACAACAAACCCAGCCCAACCACGAACCCAGACCAGCCATACAAGCTGCTGGTAACTGTTGTTAACAGTCAAAATTCCTGGGGATTTGTGACTTCAAAGCCTGGAGAAAGCTGTTCTGAGAGTGCTAAATCAAAGCACACCATTACCATTCCTTTCATGAGGATCATTAGTGGATGAGCTCCATTCCCAAAACTGTGCATAGCTCCTTCTGTGAGAACTCTGAGATGCTCCTAGAGCACGGGCCAGCTGTGATAGTACTGTCTGGGAGAAGGACATACAGTGACATCCTTCTGGACTGCTGCACCACAAGGAACAAAACAGAAGTGCTCTTTTCTTCAAGTTCCTTAAGTTTGGTTTTGAGGATGACTGTCTGGAGTGGATGGAAATAGTTGGTGTCAATTTGAGTTAAAGTAATCTGATAAAGAAATGTGAGATTGGTTGAAATACAGCTTTTCTGTTATCTTTCAGGTACTGCTGGCCCAATACAAGGCAACTGGGAAGCTGTATGCCATCAAAGCCTTGAAGAAAAAAGACATTATTAGAAGAGATGAAATTGATAGGTGAGCTTTGTTTAGAGATGGTACTATTGCTACAGGCTACATTACCACAACTGTTAGCCAGGTATGGTGTGTACTGGCTGTGGTAGTCTTAAGGTTAAATGTGACCTTAAGACTTGGATAACTAAAATCAGAAATAAAGAAACTTAGAATAGTGTCTAACTTTTGTAAGAATGACACCGGAAGAACACTCTAAAACTCAAGGTTTGGAAGTATATAAGATAAATATTATATTAGCCCTCACTTTTTATTTCTCTAACTTAAGATATAAAGATTTTCTTCTTTGTCTTCTCTCTCAAAACAGGCTTTTCTGCTGAGTCTGTTTAACACTGGTGTTTTCATTCTTTGAATCCTGGCAGCTTGAACTGTGAGAAGCGAATATTTGAGGTGGTCAATTCTTCTGATCATCCGTTCCTTGTGAACATGTTTGCGTGTTTCCAGACCCCTCATCATGCCTGTTTTGTGATGGAATACACTCCAGGTGGGGATCTGATGATGCGCATACACGAAGATGTCTTTCCAGAGCATGTGGCACAGTGAGTTAGAATTAGTCTTGTCTCCAGGCACTATAAATTTTTAACTTGAATCTCATGTATTGCCTGATAACTGTTTCTGTGTTTTAGGTTTTATACAGCCTGTGTAGTCTTGGGGCTCCAGTTCTTGCATGAGAAGAAAATTGTTTATAGGTAATGCAGCAGAAACTCAAGACAGTTCAGCAACTTGAAGGTTGATTTTTCCTGTAGCTGTGTCTGGAGCTCACTCTCTTGCTGGGGTTTCTAATCTTTCTGGCTGTCTTTATTTTCCCTGTCACTATCAGCATGTTCATCGTGCTCACAGTAGAGAAAGTCACCTAGAAGCTATTCATCTGGCATGTTGCAGGTGATTAATCCTCTGTGACATGTCAATACATTCTGGGGGGCACCTGTAAGTCACTGCTTTCTTTTTCACTGGGATAGTCAGGTAATTTGTCATGCTGTTGTGGGAGCTCTTTTCCAGATGAATAAACCCCACCCAGCTCCAAGCTGCTTTGTGAACCTTTTGTTTAGGGGAAAATATCAATTAAGGGTAATCTTCCAAATAATGCATGATTAAGCCAAATGTAGACTTTACTCGATCTAGATTTTATCCTCTTTATTAACATCTACCTTCTGCCTCTTGCAAAAAACCATATTGGGTGGCAATCCTCAGTCTTCATCCACTGTTTTCTTTCATCTCCTTTCCATGCAGGGACCTGAAATTGGATAATCTCCTTTTAGATGCTGAAGGATTTGTGAAGATCGCAGATTTTGGATTGTGTAAGGAAGGTGAGTAGCTGGAGAAGCTGAAATTGTGCCATCAGGATCCATTTAGGATCTGGGCTTTAGTAGGTGTTTGTGTGTAACTTGTATTAATCCCCATTTAAAAAATTAAAATCAGAAAAGCCAAACAACAAAAAAACCCTCATCTCTCTGGCCATGATGAATCTGGGAGGAATACCTTGTTGTGTAATCTTCAGGAGACTTATGAAAGCATTTAAAATGTGCTTGTTTGCTCAAAGGAGCCAGAATATAGGACATGTAGATGAGTAAATGAGCAATGGAACATGCAGGAAGTTCCCTTGGGTTTGCTGTTTATTTAAGCATTGTCTGTATATTTATTTGGAGTCGTTGGGGGCCTCAGGTTTCACACTCCTCACTGGCAATTCCCTTTGCCCAGGTAACAACATCAGGTGACAAAATGATGTCACCTGGTTTCAGGACATGCTTTCAGGAGGTGAGGCTCCATCAGGTCCATTCAGAAACTTCTGCTGGATTTTACCAAAGTGTCCTTTTCCTACAGGAATAGGTTTTGGAGACCGGACAAACACCTTCTGTGGCACCCCTGAGTTTCTGGCCCCGGAAGTGCTGACGGACATCTCCTACACGCGGGCAGTGGACTGGTGGGGCCTGGGTGTGCTCATTTATGAGATGCTTGTTGGTGAGGTAAGGCCAGTTTCCCTCAGGGGATCTCACTAACCAGGCTTGGGGACCTGACCACCCGAAGTAAAATTTTGCTAAACGTAGCCAAATATTTATTAGTAGTTCGGTTACATTTTTCTCATTTATAGTGCTTGCCAAACAGTAATTAATCCATACCACTCCCTGCTATTCTCATGCTTATTTAATAGTGAGGAATGGGTGCTATGTGGATTGAATAATAGAATGTCCCAATTGCAGTCACCATTCCCTGGAGATGATGAGGAGGAAGTCTTTGACAGCATTGTCAATGATGAAGTCCGGTATCCACGATTCCTTTCAACTGAAGCACTTTCCATAATCCGTAAGGTAAAGGGCTGATGGGTCTCTGGGAGCCTTAGGAAATTGCATTCACTGTGTAAGTGGATCCAGAGGGACTTGATGAGAATTGTGCAGCATTTGTATGTGTAATCTGGAGCTGCCTGCATAGGCTAAGGAAATATTTAAAATTTGCATATATTTTCCCTTCCTTCTCTTTACATAAATGCAGTTCTTCTGTGTAAGGATGACTAAGCAGGCTGCTTACTGTTCCTGCAAAGTCTGGCACAGAGAAGTGTTGAATCAAGGGCAGGAATGTCAGAGCCATTCAGTGGAGATGGCTGGATTCAGTTTTTGAATGTGACCCCATAGTCACAGGTGCACAATTAAACTGAGATGCTCCATGCAGTTTATGGCAGATATCTTATTGCTGTTGGCAAATTGTTTACAGGGAACTAGGTCTGAGTTATTCTGGGCAGACGATGACCTTGGTGCAAAGTGAAAATGAGGAAACACCGAGGGATCAGTCCACCTCCTTTCTTTTGTTTTTCTCTCTGGAACATTATTTCTGTCCATCCTTGTTCCCATTGTTTAAATTTGAACTGATATTTCTGCAGCTGCTTCGGAAATGTCCAGAGCGTAGACTGGGAGCAGGGGAAAAAGATGCAGAAGAGATTAAAATTCAGCCCTTTTTTAAGGTAGGAACTTGGTTTATACCTCTTCCTTACTTCTTGTGTTTGAGCAGAGGGTGATTTGCTCTCTGTTGATATTGAGGCTTATTTCCCTTTTTTATCAGGGAGATCTTAGTGATAGTTTCTGTTGTACCTATTTGCTCCCTTCAGGAGTATGTGTTTCAAGTCTTGCTTGAAATGACATCCCCCAAGTTTGTTTTCTGGGATCTTTACACTTCCAGAGCCAGTTTATTTCTGATCGTGCGGCTTCTATGTACAAATATACTTAACTTTAGAGACATAAACAAATATTCCTTTTAAAATCAAACTGCAGCATCAAAGACGTTTTATCTAGTGATGACAGTGATTGTCAGTCAGTCTATTTGATCACCTGCATTTGCAAGATACACAAGACTCTTAAGAGAAATGAAGATAAAATTGCTTTGTGTCAGGGGTATGTGTCTGTTCCAGGCAAAGGTGTTGCCATCCCTCCTCATTATTACTCATCTGCCCAAAAGATTTTAGCCTTATAACCCTTGTCAGGCTTTCCACTGGAGCAAGAAAAGAACTTGGATATCAGCAGAAATTTCTGGGATCCACAGATCCACCTGGCCACATTGAGCTGTAGTTTTGTCCCTCCTAAACACAGTTGTAGCTGTAAAATACACTGCATGGAATCTCTGCACTACCTCCTGTGCTCTTTGTTTTGGGCCTTTTTTCAGTTTTGTTTTTTTTTTAATTAGTAGAAATAAGACATGTTGCAAATGATTTGTAAGGGAGGCTGCAATTCTCCCTCTTTCACATTTCATAAATAATCTTTGTGTCAATCTGGCCTGTTGCCTTCCTCTTTTTGCAGGAAATTGATTGGGATGCCTTGTTTGCCAGGAGGCTGAAGCCCCCTTTCGTGCCCACATTAAGAGATCCAACAGACATCAGCAACTTCGATGAAGAGTTCACTTCCCAAAAGCCAATCCTTACTCCTCCTGAGGAGGTTTCTCTCCTAACCCGTAAGGAACAGACTGTTTTCAAGGACTTTGACTTTGTTTCCAGACACCTTTTAGATGTGTGATTCCTGGGCTATAAAAACGTGAAGAGATTGTTACCACCTTGAGAGAAGACTTTGCAGGGCCAGTGGAAAAGCCAACAGGATTAGTAGTATAAGTAGTGCTGATGGCCCCAGGATGAGGTGCCCTGCAAGCTGCATTAACCTGCTGGGGGTTTTCCAACCTCATTGTTGGAAGGATCCTGGATGTCAGTTACCTTTAAGGAATAATTAACGTTTGACTGGGTATATCTTCTTCTGTGATTGGATGTAGATGAAATTTGGAATTTAAACTGGACTTGATGAAATCAAATCATCTCTGCAACCCAGGTTACTCTTTGCAAAAAGCCTAAGTAAGTAGTGTGACTTTTTAAAGTTGTAGCATAGCAAGGGAATGGCCACTTCTCACTGATTTTCTAGACATGCAGCATTCCCTCCTGGTAATGGTTTTATGCCATTTCCCACTTGTAAAAATGTGTATGCCAGACAAGGAATGGATTTTAACTCTACCAAGACAATGATGTTTGATAATGATCTAAGTGATTTATCAGAAGGAAAATTAATCTTTCTACTTAAGGATGCCAATTCTTAGCTATTGTTTTTAATATCAAACTTCACAGCTTTGCACATGTTTTTTTCTTTTTTGAAAATAAAGATACCTTTCCATATAATAAATATTCAGCTTTTCATTTCCTTTTTGTCAGCTGAAAGTTTCAGATCAGGGCTAACCAAAATGTTCAACAGGCAGGACTTCAGTTTTCTCCAGAAATGCCAGTAGTAATACTTTCTTTCTTCCTTCTCACTCAGGTTGTCTGTGTACGTATTGCACGGTCTCATCAGATGTCAGATACCAATGACTGCAGTCAGGTTATCTCCCCACAGATTTTATCAGTGTGTACATCCTGTATCATTTTTGGGGCCAGCAAAGTAATGACAGTCAGTACTGGAAAATCAGTGGGTTAAAGGTGATTTCATTGCCTCGTAATCTATCTTGTAATTGATAAATTTTCATGTCTTAAATTCATAATGTTAGGTCATTGGGAAAAAAGGGAAGGGTTTTTAGAGATAAGGCATCTGATGCAAACAAGGACACAATCATTGCTCTTTCAGTTTGTCTTCACCAGACGGAGGCAGGAGTGGGACTAAGGCAGCTGTGCTGTAGCTGGAGACAAGGATCTAGGGACTTGTTAAGCCAAGGCAGGTCCCAGTGCTCCAGGATTCAGTGAGGTAAGAGCTCTGTTTGTGCAAACCAGGGATATTTCACACTCAACCTAGACTTCCTATTTTCAGAGCCAAGTATAGCTGCTTCTGAAAATTCCCCTGTACAAAGATCATTTCAACCTCCCACTCATCCTGGCAGTGCACTGGCCTGTTTAGAGTAGGATACACATTTTCCTCACTCTTGTTTGAGTGGCAGTTGCTGTTGACCCCTGTAGTGTGTTTTGTGGCTTTAGTTCAAGGCCACGGTGCAGTGGGAGGTAGCACAGTGGATTGTTAGCACAGGTGAAACCTAGAACTTGGATTCAAAGAGAGAGTCATAGAGAATTTAAAAATGCATATTTAATCTTTTATTTTATAATTTACGGTTGAGTAAAAAAAAACAGTAAATTAACATTCAGGTGTATTTTAAAGAAATACCAAACAGAGCAAAACTGTTTTGAGCTGTTGTACCTGCTGATAAACTTTCACTTGACTGATACCTGAAGATCCAGGAATTGCAATGTGACAGATGAAACATACTTTAGCAGGTACCACAGCAATACAAGCGAACTTCAGAATCCTTCTGACTGGTGTAGCAGCTTTTCAAAACCAATCCTTAGCGTTCTGATATCCCTCTGATAAAGCTTCTACCCTGAACAAATCAGACTGCACAGATTACAAACTCTGGAGCTGGTCAAAAAAGGGATCTTTTGCTGCATTTAAATTGCTTTTGGACTGTCATGCAGTGTTAGTAACTACACTGTCTTTTCATGAGTGTTCATCAGTTTTAAACCCTGAGTGCTTCTGAGTTGGTGTTAATTCCTGAACCAAGACAATTAAGGCACAAGATAATTTTAACTAACATTTTGTTGTGGTGGCTTTTCTTGTTTTGTTTTTGTTTTAACAGAAAAGGGTCAGGACTAAAATTCACACCACAACCTTTTTTGTTTTAAAGCTAAGATTGGTCATCCCAAACTTCCTTTTAGTTCCCCATGGAAATTTGAAGTATGACCTTTTATTTCAGTGGGAAACAGGTCCTCTTGCTGACAGCTTTCAGGACAGCAACATCTCTCATCTCAGTTAATCAACCAGGACCTGGCAGCTTTCCTCTTGCATTGAAATTGTATTATTTTATTAAAATGTCACTAGTGAGTTGAGGTAGTAGTCGTTTTACCAACTGTGTTACTTGAGTTAGCCATGAGGTACCCACCTCTGCTCCTGCTTCTCTCCCAAGCTTGCAGCAAAGGCCTGAGCATGACATTATCTGCAGAAATAACTCAGTAGCCAAGTCCAATGAAATGTGATGGTGTCATTCTTCACTGACTTGATTCAAAACAGTGAATTGTTAGCAGCATTGTCAACTTAAAAAGCCGTGAGGAAACTGCTCACGGCATCACAAAATACAAGTTAATTATCTCGTAAGATTAACTGTGTGTCTTACAGCTCTTTCTCATCCACATTAACAGTATTAAGCCTTAAGTCTCTGTGGAAAGCATTAAGTTGACACATGTGGACAAAATAAAATTTGCTATTGACTCTCTAAATATTTACTCAAATAATTCTCTTACATGCCTGATGCTACTGCCAGAAGGCACTGCAGTTCTCACAGTCAGAACTTGGCTGAAAAAAGGCCACAGGAATTACACTGATCCTGGCTGGTTTTATCTGTAATTACTGCTGTTCCCTAGCAGCAAAAGGTGAGGGAGACCTTGGAGGAGCGAATACGAATAGTAACACTAATCTTCCATTTCTTCTGGAGAGATGTGGATGCGCTTAACAAAAGGAAATAAATTTAGAGAGATACTTTGCTCAGTCTGGAAATCAGCTCTGCTGGCTTTGCCCTTCCCAGAACTGGATTCTTGCCTTTAACAGTGTTATTTATATATAAAAAATAACCCTGACTATCCCTGAAATGTAATTTGCAGATGAGCAGGCTGTGGAGCAGGTTGCATAGTCTGTGATGTATTAAAGTTCAGTGCAAGGAAACAGCAGCCATTGCATTAGCAAAACTTTACCCAGCAGCCTGCCAGGTGTGTTGGCACACTGGGACTAGACAAGCTCACTGTTCTGGTGAAAATAGATGTTCTCCCATGCAGTGAGGTGGCGTGAACAGAAGAATCTCCAGAGATTGAGGATTATCCCTTGGTCAAAGGGGTTCTCCAGCTCGGAGTGCCGCAGGTAGGAGATGCGGTGGTGCGACATGAACTCCCAGGTCGTGGTGTTGCATGAGATCAGGTACAGGTGGGAAGCAAGCAGCAGCAGGACCACAATGGTGAATATGAGTATCAGGAGGAAGGACACAAGGAGCAAAATGTTGTGCTGCAGCCACTCCCGGGATTGTTCGAAGTAGAGGCCTGACCTTTCAATTCAAACAGAAATAAACCTGCAGTTAAAGGAGCAGAACTAGTTTCATAAACTAAGCAAACCTGATGATGCATTTAAGTTTGATTCATAATTAATGAGCTGTTGGTAATCCTTGACTACAGAGAGTTAATATCCTATGAAGTCCTGAGAGACTGCCACCATAGGGACTGGAATCTAAGTTTAGAAGATGCTGTTTCCCCTGACAGCTGTGAGACACAATCACTCTGGGTTAACTCCTCCTGAACAGCTGGAACCCTGGTGGAGTTTCCAGCACTTGAATGTAAACAAAGATCATGTTACAGTGACTGAAGCAAAATGAACAATGAAACCTAAATTATCAGATTCTGCTGAAGATTGGGGGGCTCCAGGATGCAAAAGAGGGTGAAGATCCAAAACCAGTCCAGCGACTGCTATGGTCTATGCCAGCCTGAGGAGCACTACAACTTTCAGCAATCTCAGAGGTCCAAATGCCATCTCCCAGCCTTACCAAGCAACATGGCCTCCCCATAGCAGAACCACAAGCTGCACGCTCAAGTAGACTATGAAGAGGGGGTGATTCCTTTCTCCTACACAGTTCTCAAGCCAGGGGCAGTGATGGTCGTAGCGCCGCACGCAGTGCTGGCACAGCTGGCAGTGCTTGGCTCGCATGGGTTGCTGCAAAACACAATCAGAAAAAAAACCACTCGCTACAGTTCATGGCTGTCCCACTCCTGTTTGGTAGAAGAGAACATCATGCAAATCTGTCTTTCTCCACATTATTGTCCCTAAAACACTCATTTGTGAGATAACAGCACATCAACATTGCTAAGACCAATCAAGGGGATTGTGATTCTCCTGGTTAAGACCCAAATGGGTGGCATTCATATTAAGTGACTCTCCCACACTCCTCCTATCTACAGATTTTCATTATTATCTACCTATTGTAGGAAGTCCAGCATGCCAAGGAAGGAGACAAAGCCAATCAGTGTAGTCAGGAAAGCATGAGCCAGGGTATTGAGGAGAAAAACTAGGACCACTACTATCAAATAGAGTGGCCAGGGTTGCAATGCTTTTTGGGGATGCACAGAGAAGTGTCTCCATGTGAGTACAAGACGTGCACAGAAACCAGCTCAACTACCAGGCACAGAGAAGGTGAAAGACCTGGCTGAGAAAAGTAATGCTTCCTAGAAATTGTCCCCTGCAGCATATAAATGCTTTGCCAGCTTTTCCTCTTGCAATAAGCTCATGCCTCTTGGTCAATACTCTTCAGGAATTTACGGGTGCCGGGGTAATGCTTAATTTCATTAAACTGATAAGGATCATTCTGAAAACAAGCCTTTCTAGGCTTTAGGCAAACTGTTTTAAGAGCTAATTTCATTGCTGTAATTTCTCCTTCATGCTGTCTTTTACAATTCAGGCCAATGTTTTGTTGTTTTAAGGCCTCTGAACAAGTTCACAGCAATGAGCAGCTCCCAGATGTCATAATCAACTGCCTTTCTGACTATCAAGGTATTTTCAAAATAACTTCTTTGACTGTACTGCAAGTTCTGGCTGACATGGCAGTAAGAATGTGGAATAGAATTTCCTCATGTTAAAAAAAAGATTCTTGTTTCTATAAGCCAGCTGAGACATGTTTCAGCCTTGGAAAACTGGCCTGTGTGCCAGTGTCCACCACTGCTACTTGGGTAGCTACACAGTCTGCCCAGCCTCCTCTGAGCAGCAATTACAGACCACCAACAGCAGCTGAAGAACAATATAAGCTTTGAAATCACTCATCCCTTCCTCTTGCAGCATGGTCTGGATGCCCACCTTCACCAGGCAGTAACCACAGCGCCGCAGCTTAATGTCACCTGGAATCTGAGGGATCACCACACCTTGTCCTTTATCTTCACCCTCCTACAAAAAAGAGAAAGGGAGGGACTGAGAAGGGTTCTTGGGCTGCTGTCTAGGCATGACTGAGCTGTCTTGCTGCATCCTTTTAGTTAACAGTTACACAGTGCTTGTTATCTCTATCATTAGGAACAAAATAATTCCTCAGAATTCCTACAGAAGCTGCAGAACTGTATGCAGATACTGCATGACCATACCAGTTAGGGTACAGTGAGAGAGAACACGTTACTGTAACCCTCTAAAGAATGTTTGTACAGAGGCAGAAATAACTGTGGACAAGATACACTCTGGGACAAAAACAAGGTTAGACTTCACTTCTAAACACAGTAACAATGTCTTTTCATTCATTTTCATGACAAGCAGTGCTAATTAGTCATACACAGTCAACACTGACGTTAATGATGGATGACTAAGTTTGATAACGCTTTTGGCCTACACAGTCTATAAGGCAGTGAACCTTGAGCAGACTATCAGTTACTGAAACTTTGCATCTCCATTTATTTCACTGTAACTTGTTTGTGGATGTGTCCTCTGAAAGGGTAACAAATCCATAAAGGGTTCAATAAATAAAGCTGCAGAGAGCACTGTCTGCCAAGCCTGCCCATCAATTTGGGGCTTTTTTTGCACTTGTACCACTTAGCAGTGGTTATGGTAAAATAAGTGATATATACATTCCACAGGGCACTGCAGCCTTTGCTCTAGGAGAGGACTTGGGCTCAAACAGCACAGTTACATATAAGGGTAGTGTGGTGTGAAAGGCTTAAAGCCTGTAAAACCTACTGCTGTTACAAAATACCAGTGTGAGACAATCTGTCCTCATCTCAAATGGTCTGTGCATATGTCCTTCATACCAGCACAACAGAAACTGTTTCAGATTGTTCTTATCTATCAGAGTGGAAAAAGTAGAAAAGCCTATAGACTTTACAGTTACTCCACTTTGTTCTATTCATGAAGGGATTTACCTTCACTTCCTCTTCAGGCTTAACAAAACCCGGATCCATGAGAGACACCTTGAAGTACAATAGGACCGAGCATAACACCAGCAAAACGAAGATCAGCGGCTGAAGGAGCTCCCCGCGCTCCTCTTGCTTTTGCAGATCTGAAAGGTACCCAAAAAAGACAGAGCAGCAGCTCCTTGTGAAGCGTCCGGGATTTTTCTCTCTAGCCTCAGCAAAGAGGTCCCGAATCTATGAAGAGGAAACGGGGAGAGACCAGGCGGAGAGAGGAGAGGCTAAGAAGGGGCTCCCCAGACCCCCCTGTCCTGGGGGCACTCCCGGGCCGAGGCCGGGCGACCACAGCCCATGTCCCGCTGCCATCCCCGTCCTCCGCCAGCCATCCCCGTCCTCCGCCAGCCATCCCC
>WAAG01087909.1:76235-98074 GCA_013390105.1 Tichodroma muraria | reverse complement strand
ACGGGACACGGGCAGCGCCCCGAGGCGGGGCCAGGGCGGCCCAGCCCTGCGGGGGAGACTCCTCCGGGATGTTGGGCTCGTTCCACTCCCCAGCGCGGGTTCTGCTGTCTCTGGCTCGGCGCACACCGGGAGCCGGGGTCATCTGGCTCCTTTTGTCACACACACCGCCCCGGCGGTTGTTGTGCCCTGCGGGGCCTTTCCTCGAGGAATGTGTTTTCCCTGAGCCCTTCCCGCGTGTCCTCCCGCCCTCTCCCCGGGCTCTGGAGCGCAGGGCTGGGCAGACTGTTCAGAACCTGCGTTACACCGGGGCAGACACTGCTGGGTGTACAGAGCTATCTATGGAAGGGTCTGGCTGTGATGGGTCGGGCAGCAGGTGCCGGTCAAAGGCTCCTCGAGGTGGTTCCCGAGGTGCTGCTTGTGTTAACCCTGCTCTCGCCAGCGTGGTTATTCCATGTGTTGGTATCCAGCCCCGGGAAGAAGCGCAGAGAGGCTGTGCCGGGCTGAAAGCAGCTACACGGCCCCATTAACCAAACAGAGCCTGGAGAACATCTGACATAACTCGAGGACAGATTTGATCTGGTTGAGATGTCCGCAGTCAGGAGCTCCTGGCTCGGTGAGGTCATTGAACTCCCCCGAGGGCTGCCGAGGGAAGCAGGTATGTACTCTCCTTAGCTGGAACAGACACCTAAAAGCAGTTGAATTGCACCTGAGATGTGTTTTTGTCTATTGGTAACAATGAAAAAAAGACCCACCACGGTGACTATAGCACATATATATATTTACACTTTGTCTAAAGGAGATGAATGTCAGATCCGTAAAAGTTCCAAAATCAGTGCTTTCTCTTTAAACTCCTTTCAGTTTTAACATAGATATACCTTGCTGCTTTTGTTACTTTCTTTCCCAATAAAAATTTGGAAAGAAATATATTCTTTATAAATTTACCCTCCAGCACCTGACAAGTAGTGGATTCCTTGGTATTGTTTGCCCACAAATTGATTATTTTAGTCTCTTCATATGAGTCAGTGGCCACCTGCTGATGCCAGGAAAGCACCTGGTTGTGTGGGTCACTTAAATGGCTTACCTGAGACAGCTGGGTTAAAATGTTAATAAAAAATTGTCGACTAAATTTCCAACAATCATTCAACCCTTCTTTTTTTTTTTTTTTTTAATTCTAGGTAAATGCAATGCCTATGGCTCTCTTCCCTCAGACACCTCAGGCTGTACTGGTGCTCGGAAAAAAGTGAGTAGTGTCTTGCCTTCTTCACAGAGAGGTGTAAAATTTAAAGCTTAATGAAAGCAATCTGAGTAGCAATAATATTATCCACTTGAAAGTAGAAACATTTTGATGTTCTAGAATAATGTGTCCTAAGGAATGTATTCTCATTCTGTGATTAAAATAATTTGGTGCATGTTACTCTTTTTATCTTCTCCTTCAGCTTTGAAACCTGTATTGCAGAGATCAGAGCTTATCTCTTGTCTCAAGGGTTTCAGCCTCAGTGACTGGTTGAAATTAGGCTCAGTTACAGAAAGTCTCTACTAGTAAGTTTCTGAGTGGAGAATCTTGGTTCCTATGGCATTCCAGCTCAGAATTCCATGCTGCTGGAAGGCCAAGGTATCCCTCTGTACTCTTACAAAATGGCATGTTTTCAGAGGCAGTTCAGTTTCATACAAATGCTCCTCCCCTCCTGTTCACCTTGCTCCTTCACAGACTCCACAGTGACCACTGAATGAACTGGCACTGAGCCCTTCCAGGACCAGGGTCTTAAGAAGAAAGGCTCTATAGGCTTTCCTTATAGCAGATTACATTACAGAGTTCAGAGCAATCTGGACACTCAGATATTGTCCTGATTTTTTTTTATTCTCACACAATTTCCTAACAATGCTCTTGTCCTCCATGGCTTCCTTCTGTTGACAAGCAGTATTGTTTCTTTTGAGTGATGAAAGGCAAAAGCACTGAATGGCATCATCAACACGTGGCAGTTCCTTTCATTTTTAATTAAATATATGACAGCCAGTGGACCAGTATTATACCTAAATAAACCACATTCATAGAACAAAGGAAGAAGACAGTCTTGAGCACTAGGTTTAATACACAGTGGGTATCCAACGGATACAACAGAAAAGTTAATTCATTCAGAATTGTAAGGAAGCAACAGTTGTGCATTTTGATTTTTTTGCTCAGTTTCACCAGATACAAACATATGAACCAGGCCTCAGCATCAGGCAGGTCCATGGACAGAGTAAAAGGAGATGCTTGCTCATTATAACTGAGGGTATTTTCATTGCAAAACAAGGAAATACATATTTAGTTAGCTTAAAAACTTTTTTTTTTAAAACAAGGAAAGAGCTACAGAGAGAATCAGTGACAATTATATGAAATCAAACCAGTCTGATAAAGCAGAAGTGTTTCAGTTCAGCAGAGTATCTCCCTCATTTCTTAAGTGCTCTCTTCTCCTTCAGCCCCCATGTTGCTTTTCATCCATTCCTGAGGACTGTTGCCCTCTGTGCTCCATACACATACGTGGTTGTCGTGGAGACCAGCTGTTTCCCTACTTTTAATTCTCTTTTTCCAGCACAAGCTGTCCTGTAACACCTGAGCTGTGGCAGACTCCTCCCTAAATAGTCTCAAGGAAATGTCTTTTCTATGGATAGTGCCTGACTGCAGTGCCCTCTAGCTCTTGCCCTACTGGTAATTAATTGCCTTCTTCAGGTAATGAGAGGGAATAGACTCACAGCTCCAAGACTTTTCTTCCCACTCATCTTTTGCACAGACCAGGGTGACAGCAGCAGAAGCTCAGCCAAGGTGACAAGCTGGGTAGGATTCAGTGCTGAAGAGAATAATTTCTGTAGGAAGGTGCAGGGAAACAGCAGCCATGGTGCAGATGAATTATCTGCAGTGTTCTGATTGCCACAAATATCAGTGCTAAACTTTCTTGGCTTGGTCTAGATGAGAAAGTCTGGTGCTTCTGGGTGTTAAACATCATCCAAGTAGATGCCAATCCTTATGAGCAATTCCTCCCACAGATCTTGTAAAATGGAAGCACTTGTGGGAAGTTGCTCACCAATTTGCTCTTATTTACTCCAGAAAACATGGACACCTGGCACTGCTGGGTCACTGACAAGGGCCACAGGACAGGGCAGCCTCCAGCCAGGAAAGAAACCACACACAGTTAAGGTAGAGGGTTCCTTTGTTGGCACAGTCACTGCAGGGAGCTACTGAGTTGTGCTCGTGCTCTGCTTGCCAAGCTTTGGAATATTAAAGGAAATGTAGTAGTGAAAACATGAAGGGTCTGAGTGGGCCAACAGCTACTGAGCACAAGGAGCCCCTGTGCAGTATCCTTACACGCTATGAACTTCTCTCCAGCTGGATTTTCATTTGAAAAATAGGACCCCATTCTGGTTTTCTGAGCAGGGTTGGTCACTGGCTGTATAATTTTGTGTGGAGCTGAAGTTTCCCGGCTTGTTCCTTTGATCCAGCAAAGCTGGAAGGGCTGAGAGGCATCCCTGGAGCAGTCAAGCATTTCAGGGTATCCAACTTCCCCTTTTACATTAATCCTTCATAAAAAACCTGCCACTTTGTCCTGCCTTTGCAGAACATTGATGTGATGTCTGCAGCCAACTCTCCTGTTGTCTTCAGCTCTGGATCTATGGCACCAGTTAAATCCTTGCCACCAAAAAAATAGTTTTCAGGTCATCCATTATGCCTGTTGTTTCTGTTAGGAAAACAGGCCCAAACTAATTTCAGCTTCCAATTACAGGAGTTGTTGGATTATGCTCTGGTGCTCAGAGGATACTTTTCCCTCTTTGCTCCTTACTAAAGGGAAAATGTTATTTTTCAGCTCACAGAATCTTGAATACACTGAAGCTTGTAAGCAAAGCTCATGTTACTCTAACAGGGCTGTTATTCCTTTTAATGTGCTGCCTTAGGCATTTACCTTGCTGGTGGCCTGACTCAAAATCTTTCTGCAACAGCCCAGTTAGAGTTCCCTCTTTCCCCTGGGACTGGTGACAGATTTCAGCAAGCTGAGCTTTTCTGATAGCCTGGTCTGGTTCCATTCATCTCCTTATTGTTGGGAAATTGAAATCTTTTTATCCTGGTTCAGGCTGAGGTACAGCTTGCTAAGAGTCTGTGAGCAGTGAGGACAGAGGTTACCCCTTTACAGTGTGAAACAGCTTTGATGTAGTGTGGATCTTGTTAGTTTGGGATGCAGCAGGTGAGACTCCAATAACTGCTCAACTTGTGGAAGCACTGGTTTGGAAACCCCAAAACTCTGGGGTCTCAAGGCAGATAAAACCAAGCCACTGGTTGTTCATTAGCCTTGATGTAGTTGTGCCAGAATCTCAGAGTAGAGCCCAACTGCTTGGCCTGGATTGCAGTGAGGCTGGGATCTGCTCCAGCTGAGATGGGAGTTCCTCAGCTCCACTGTCTCCCCAGCATGGCAGCTGCTTTCTGGGGACAAGGCTTTCTGATAGCTCACATCTATCATGTGTCCCACCTTGCTCTACTCCCACCTTGCCAACGCGGCCAGAAGCTTCAGTGCTCTTTTGTCAGTTGGTTCAAGATTTTAGTGGCAAGAGCTTTCACTACAAGGGCATTGGAAAGGAAGCAGATGTGGTGGGTGGCACTGCCATGTGAAACAACTTCCCAAGGACAGCAGCACTAAATGGGAAATTAAAGAACAAAGCCTGACTCCCCTAACAACCAAGGCTGTATTTGCAGCCCCTCTTAGTTTTGCATCTAGAAGGAAGATTAGCAAATGTTACACAGAAAACAGATCTTGAAATAAGCTTCCCCATCTCAAAGCTCATAAGGACACAAATTCTTGGGAAACAGGAATAAGATAAAAATACATTTCAAACAACTGCGAAAAAGTATAATTTGTCAAGTTTTGCAGATCTTATGAAAACAATTTAAAAGTGACACAAAAATATATATAAGTTTGAAAAATACTTAAAAGAAAAAAGTACAGATCTCACAATACCAAAACAAATGACGTATGGTTAAAAAGAAAAAAAAAGACATAGAATAACACCGTATTGGCAGTAAAAGTAAACCTCTCCAGGCAGTTGTGTTCTGTCAGTTAAAGTGTCAGTTTGTGGATCAAGGATCTGTCTCTAACGTGCTCACAAGGACAACATGAACTCTGAGCATTAGCAGAACCTCATAGCAGCGACTCAAATCCGAGAGCAAAGTGTACGAGGGAAGAGAGCAGCGAGTTACTGTGGTCTGAGGCCTGAAATGTCCCAGTCTGCATGGCCATGGCTCATCTTCCTTCTACCAGGCACATCTTTTCTGAATCCCTTCTAAAGGAAGATTTGTGAATTGTCAAAGAACTGTGATGAGCAGTGGGCTATGAAATGAACAACTGTGCTGTCGAGTGCCTGACTGTGAGGCAAACCTCGGCCTTCAGCTTCCTGAGCCACTACAGGTATGGAGTGTTACAGGTGAAGACCAGCTCAATGGGACTCTCCTCTCCCTTGTGTCACACAGACTGGAGTAATGCTGCAGATGAGACTGGGACTGCACTGGTAAGTGCTTCTGGGAGTCAGATAGGAATAGGGCCTTTTGCTTCTGAGACAATGGGGAAAATGTTGGGGTGGAACAAAAGGTGCTTTTTCCTGGGATTGCCCTTCAGAGGGTGCCTGGAGACTCCCCACTTCCAATTCCAGCAGGTGTGCTGTAGTGAGCTTCCTGTGAAGGGTGATTATGATGCTACTGAGCACAACTTGTGATGACACAGACTGAGGGAGGGCAGAACAGCTCCAGTCCCTTCCTGGGACTTGCACGGGGGGGGTACAGCTGCTCTGGACTAGGGCCTAGCAGAGTATGGTAATGCAGAGGGAAATACTTTGTTTGGCTTTGTAACCCTTTCCTACAAAACAGAACACAACTAAAAAAGGTGGTGAAGGACTGGAATGGAAATGTATAGCCCTTTGTGAACAAACCTCGTGCCTTGTGCCTCTCCCTTCAAGAGAGAAGCTCTGTGTAGCCAAGAACATGTAGCTGGTTCTGCTGGTCATCCCTGACCTTCTGAGGCTGGGTGGGCTGGCAGATCCTACTGTACTGCCAATGGAGACAAAACAGACCTCTTGATGTTACTGGGAATGTCTTACTTCCAAATGACCCACACAGAATTAGCAGTTCTTCCATTAATGTGAGTCTTCTATTAAAAAGCCCTTAAGGGAGTGAAATAGCTTGAAAGGTCTTCTCTAGTTTCTCCATTTTTAAGTCTCACTAAAATGTCAGTTCTTTTGGTCTATCTCTCTGGTATTGTGTCCCCAACCTCTCCAACCAAATAAATAACTCATCACTGCCTGTTGCCTCACTGAGCAGCCAGTGCTGATTCAGGACTGGTGTTCTTGCAGACATCACAGGACCTCATGCAGTACAGCAAAAGGGAATTTTCTAAAAAGTGGGAAATAAACATGTCACGCTAATGATCACACAACTAGGGTCTTCAAGCTCATGGTCATTTGAGGCTCTCTGTGTGGTCTAAAATAAAAAGGTTAAAAGATACATAATGTAATTGTCTTTGTTGTTTTCTTTTTATACAGAAATCATACACGCAGAACTTCAACCTGAAACTTCATAACGAAAATGTCCACTAAGTTAAGGAAAGCATTTTGTTGTGCAAAAAGTCCCTCCCCCCTCCCCTATTCACCTTCATCTACTGAGGGTCTCACACACACACATAAAGTTTCCTTCCAACGGGTGAGTTGGTAAGAAAGAGTCCTCCCTATGTACAGTGAGTTAGAGAGAAGCTGGATACAGTGCTGGCAAGAGGCACTGGGTGATTGCCTCTATCTGGAAGTGTCCATGTTCTCCTCCTTAAAGTTACTGCAGTGCTCTATAACTTTCCTATGGATAAAACAAGGACAAGGAGAGAGGGTTTAGTTTAGAGCTTATTGCACCTCAGCTGTAGGACAGTAAGGTAAGAACTGTCCCAAAGCTGATTTCTGTGTAACTGTCCTGTTTGTATCTGAGACACAAACTGTGTCAAAACCAGTAAACTCCACAAAAGCAGCTCCCAACTTGGAATGTCAAGTTATGGTAGCGCATCTCCAGATCCAGTTGTGACCATTCATTCATAACCCCCATACCCAAAACCTCAGATGCCTTTAAATCCAAATACATGAATACAAATGTTTGTCCTTCACTGTGCTGTCACCTGTCCCATCCCACACACTGTGTGTAACTGTGACTGTCTTCTGCAGGCTCCAGACCCTTCCAACATTCAGCTACCCTTCAGCTGTGGGAATACCTGCTGCCCACTCACCAGGTATGTACTCCCAGATCTCTACCTCTTTCTTCTATTCATCCTGCAGGTATGAAATTACACCTCTCACTTTGCCAATGATCAGAAACTGCAGCTAGCTTTTAGAACTCTGAAAGGATGACTCCAAAGAAAGGTGTCATTGCAAGGATGATGGAGTCTACCTTCTGAAAAATGCTCTCATTTTAGCCGTGCAGGTGGCAGTTCAGTGACAGCCCAGTATGATTCTGAAGACAGGCAGCCCACCCAGGTACAGGGAAAAGTGGTAACTGGAGACTACTGGCCTAAGAACTGCTATTAGCCATGGTGGCTCCCTTGCTCTACAAGCCAATCTACAACCCAGTTGCCTGGCAATCATCTATGTGTACTGCCCATCTATAAACATCTCTAGTCTTCTGTTTCCATCCTCTTTTTCCTCTGCTTCTCCTACGTTCAATTCATACCTCTCATACATATCACTACAGGCTATGCTTTGGTAGCCTCACTTTATGTGGAAGAATTAGAAACTAAACTAAGGCTAAACTGAGAGTTTGTGATGGTGCACTGGTGTCCTACCGGGCCATTTCCTTGGTCTCCTGTCGTGCTGAGGCCATTTTAATCATATCCTTCAGGAGAGGAATCCCACCTTCTTTGATCAGCAGTGGGCAGTACTTGTCAGCTGCAGAGAAAAGAATAAATCAGGTCCTTGTGAACCCTCACAATACTGGTACAAACGATGGCAGGAGGGGAAGGAGAAGTATCAAAACAGTGAAGGAATTTCCTACACACCAAGTTTAATTAGCTTTTTTTGGCTGTGCTGCCTGGACATTCCTGCATCATTCAAAGAAGGTTTTCTCTACCTACATAGTTTATCTCAGGAGAATTTTCCTGCTGACAGCCTCAGGTCCACCCCCTCAACTTCTACAGTGCAGGGAATTTGACTTCAAGAAGAGAACTTACGGTAGACAGAGACCAGGTTATAGAGTGCCCAGGTGGCCCAGTGCTGGCTGACTGGGGAGATCCCTTGTGGAAGAAGTCGAAGGATTGGTTCAAATGACCTGCACAGAAATATTACAGAAGTTGTTAAAAATCCAAGAACTACTTCTTTCAGCACCTTTGCCATCACAGCAATACAAACTCTGCTCATAGATACCACAGCAGTAAATCCATTGGCATGTCAAAGATTGTGGCACCAAGGCTATGTCAGTGTCCCAGGGCAGTGCTGGCAGGATGGCAGGCCCCACCACTTCACAAACACATTGCCCAGAGAAATAGCTGCAATGAAGGCAACTGAGCCCAGGAACTGATTTCCATCCTCCATTAGGCATTTCCTCACAAGAGCTGAAATCCAGCAGCACTGAACAGTTTGAGAAGGGACAAAGCCTAATTAACCCAGGCACAGCTGGCTGCACACGTGCAAGGGTTGCTGTGTTTCTTCTGATAACTATATTGTCTATACTGTAAACAGGCACTGGAATGGCAGTTCTGGATCCCTGCCAAGCATTAAGGGAATTCTGAGTACCTGGTACCCTCTGACAAGAAGGGGTTTAGAGGATTCCAGCAGTTGTAGTAACCTTTGAAGGGATTTCTGGTACCTGTGTCTAAATATGCCCCAGAGAAGAGTGAAAGCATGTGGCTTTGGGAAGCAGACTTAAAAGGACAGACTGCAAAGGACAGCAGTATCAGAGGAAAATGCTTAGGCAGTCCCAGACAGACCACAGTTTTCCTGAACTACTCAATTTCAGCAGAAACATGCAAGGAGAAATTCTGCTGGGCTGCCAAACTTCTCCCATAGGAATTGTCAGGTAAGGTGTCTAATGTCAGCATCTTATGTGACATGTTTCAAAAGAAGATGTAAAACCCTCACTAAAGATTATGTCCCTGAGGATGTTTCTCCTTCACTCTGAACAGAGCCTCCATGCTAGGCCCTCTCTCTTCCTTTCTGTTTCCTTCCTGTGACAGTCCTGGCTTCCATGTGAGTGGATCAATCTTTTCCATTCCTCACCTGTAATTGATATTTCTCCTGGAGTTGATATCCCAGCTCTGGATGGCTGCCCACATCCTCTTCACAACTTCCTCTCTGTGAGGCTCAAAGATCCCCCAGGCCTCTGGACCATCAAACATGATATGGGAGAGCACTCCACAGGCATTATATGACACCTCAATCCCATCAGCTTTGCTCTCCAGCAGGTTGCTGCCAAGAGAGAAGATCCCTTAGAGCTGCTGATGCAGTAAAGATTCACAAGTCTCCAGGTGGTTCAGGAGAAGAGATCAGAGCCCAGCTGGTCGCCAGGCACTCACCTGAACACACTGATGAACTGGGAGGTCATGAGCTGTGGGCGGAGCTCCTTCACTTCTGCCACATTGCCCAGGAGGCCCAGCATGTTGCGGTGCAGCTCCTGTTTCTCTGGGAACTCCTGGCCAGGCAAGGAACAGGATTATACACAGGCAGGACTCTGGTGATGCTGAGAACAAACAACTCTGGGAAAAGGCTGTGCAGCTCATCTAGAAAAACTCAGTATTTTTGGGTAGTCAGCAATGGCTCCTTGGCAGGTGCCAAATGGTGCTAAAGGTATGTGTGAAAAGGGAGGATCAAAACCAGGCCCACTGTTCACTGCTGCTCTACTTGAGGGGGCTGAGCAAAGATGGGTAAAGGGGAAGATGTGTTCACTGTAAGTTTCTCTGTTCTACTGGCTGGGTGGAATGATGTGAGAAAGAAGAACTTGCACAAGCTTTTACTGTCATCTTTGTGAAATGTAGGAAGTAATGCTTGGAGAGGAGCGGAGCCAGGAATCCTGCCCAGGCACCTGCATCTCCACTGCTCCTGTCAGCATCTCTCCAGAGACAATCTCCAGAGACACTTACTTTCAAGCACTCCAAGAACAGTTTCATGCCACTGTAGTTAAGGAACATCTCGCAGTTATCTGGGGTCTCATCAGTGATGTTCCAGAGGGCACTCCAGGAGAACTCCATCACCTGATCACACTATAGGGAAATGGACAGAATCAGAGCTTTGTTAATGCAGGAGCCTGGTGCAAACCAATCACCTGTTTCCTCACATCACCCTAGATGACTTCAGAGGTAAGAAAACTTTGTTCGCTTTCAACTTGTCAGTAAGTGGGTTTTTTGTTTAATGTTTCTGCCTCCATGTCACATTCCCCTGCCCTTACCCTGGGACAGGAAATTCTGCAGTGTCAGCTGCGATGTCTTGTGTTTGTTAGAGAAGCTGAGCTGGCACTCTGGGCTGACCGCCATGCCTAAGTCAGACTGAAGAGAAAATACTCTATGTATATGGGTTTTTTTGGAAACACTCACCGTTTTATCAGCCAACTTCTTCTGAATCAACTTCAGCATTGTCTGTGGGCAAAGAAAGGGGAAGAGTGAGAAACAGTTCAAAAAACATGGAGCTAAACCTTAACCAGCTCTTCAGTATCACAGCAGTTATGGCCAATTTTGATCTTTTGCAGAGAACCTACTTGATATATCTTTCTCTAACCAGTGGGACTGGGTCATGTTCCAAGTTGCAAGTATTTACAGAGCTGAACTATGCCACAGTCCCTGAGCTGTTCAGTTTGCAGCTGAATCAATGTTTGAGCTGTATGACAAGGTCTGGGATGTGGTATAACTGCGCCAAAGCAAAAGCCTTTGCAGTTCTTGGAAGAGGTGGGGGATATGGGTTGAGTTGGGAAATTGATGCAAACTTGGGGAGAAGCAGAAGGAGACACTCACAAGGTGGTACCAGATCTGGAAATAACCCAGTGTGGTGACGCCAGGTGTTAGGTTACAGTGCATTCCTGCCCTCACACCAGCCTGTCTCTGAGATCATAACTTCCAGTGTTGGTAAGCAAGTAAAGGGGTAGCTTCCAGGAGAGTTCAGCATTGCTGGGACACTGGTCCCCTCCTGTGATATTGCGAGGTTGGATCATGGCTGGAGGCATTTGATGGACAGCTGTAAGCAAATTGTCCTAGCCTGGGTTATGGATAAGTAGACACCTTGGGACCATACCAACCATGACAAACCCCATCTTGCCCACAGCTTCTTTGTGGTCGTTGTCCACCTGGCAGACCAGGGCATTGCAGAGGTGCACAGCGATGCGCTGGATGGACTCGTCCTGCCGGCTCTGGTTGAGAATGTTCAGCAGCAGCTCGTTCACTCGGCGGTACTGGAACTCCAGCTCCTCGGGAATGCTGAAGTTACACAGTGTCAGGCAGCAGTTCCGCTGTACCTGGGTCAAAAGGGAGCAAACGCTGTGGGCCAAGTGGCTACAAAAGCACAGACCCCACCATCTCATGTTTTCTTGCTGCTTGGTACTGGAAGTATCTTCTTGCCTGACTACCCTCTGACTACCTTCTGTTACCCTCTGATCTAGTGCTGTGCTTTAGCTGTGCTCTATGACTGTCACTCCAGTCTCGCAAGGCCACCCAATTATCCAGGGCCCATAGCTTTCCAAGCCAGTTCCTCTCTGCCTACTGGCTCTCTACACAGCTGACTTCCAGTACAGAGATTTGAGATGTTTCTTTCCGTTGACTCAACATCCCCTTTACCCACAACCATTTCACCCCACAGTCAGTGCCGGGTATCTCTGTGTCACGTGTAGCCTTTGACCACTGTTCATGGATAAAAAGGAGCACCCTGCATATAATCCCCATTGCTGAGTGGAGACCAGGAGCAGACGTGGGCAGTAACTTATCTACCCTGTTTAACTCCCTGCAGGCAGAGGAAACCCAAATGCTGACATCAGGCTAAAGAACTGATAGAGGTAAAGAGGTCTATGGGAACCAAAGGTTCCTGGGCTGCTCTTACTGTGACCTCCTGGTAGGACTCCATGCCGTTCAGCACCACCTGGATGACCTGGCGCCGCAGCTTCACGCTCTGCTCCATGCGGTACTCGGAGTTGGTCAGGTAGAACAGCGCGGCGCTGCCCGTCACCTGGATGTTTTTGTCATCCTTGTGGCACTTGAGGGCTGTGATCACCAGCTGAAGAGAAGCAACACGGAGCTTCAGTGCCACGGAATTGCTGCTAATTCTTGCAGTGACTTGTTAGAAGCCCGCAAGGAATGCGTGGCCCAGGCATTGCAGGAATGTGCTTAGGAAATGAAGGTACCCGGTTCCACTGCGCTACTGGAACTTTCTCTGGAATGGCCCGATACAGTGTCCCAGGGTGGAAAAAAAGACTGGGAGTGCAAAATTCCCCTTGTCAGGGTGAGACCAAGGCTTACCTGGAGGGCTCTCAGCAGCTGGCTGCAGCGCTCGATGCGGGCAATGTCAAAAAGCAGGTTGATGGCCCGGGAAGTGATTTCCGGCCGGTGCTCGGTGTAAGCCTCGATAGCATTCAGAACTTGCTCTTCGTTCTTGTCTCCGCTCACCTGGTGTGAAAGAGCAAAAGGAGTCAGGGGAGAAATTATGAAGGAGGAAAACCAACATGAGAAGGAAAATCTGAAAGGTCAAAGGGTATACCCCCTCTCTGCCCTGAGAATAGATTCAGCCCAGGATGAGACAGAGGCTGAGTCACTTTTCAGTCCAGAGGGGTAAGAAGGGGCACCTTTGGGGCAGGAGGATGCTATTCAAAATTAGGACTCCTACTGTCTTAAATCCTTTTCTGTCATCGTAGACATTCTTCAGGCAGGATGATTTCTCCATGCTTTTCTCCAAGGGGCATGTTTTTCAACCCTTATAAAAACTATGTGGGGTACAGGTCTTGCTTTCTGGCAGTTTTCTTGCATTATGAAGTAGTTACTGAAAGGTCAGAGCTCAGTTGTCACACCTAAGACGCGAAGAACTCCGCTCCACTGGCAGCCAGTGTTCTCATGTTCTTTAAACTTCTATCAAGTTCCTAGTGCCAATACTCCTGCAGCCTCCTTACCTTGTAGGCTGGAATATGGGTCAGGCGGCAGAGGGATGTTTCAAAAAGGCCCAAGAACTGCAGTGGTCGTTTCAGAACCCGGAAGGGAGCAATGCTGCTCTTTGCTGGCTCAGTGCTGGGGTGAAAAAAGAAGAGATTGCTCATGTTGGTACCATGTTTCTTCAGGTGTCTTTTGCCACAGGAATGGCTGTCAGCCCTCCACTCACTCTGACTGTACTGCTTCATACCCAGAGTGGTAAAAGCTGCACTTCATTTTATACCAGGCAGCTGCTTATGAACATAACTCTAAATATTCATCCCAGGTGATCCTGAATGAAAGGTGAACATGCTGAATGGAACCAGCAGTAAGAATTACTGCAGACAGGATGCACCTTTCCCAGGTAAAATTTGTTGTGGAAATTCACTAGCTGGGGTGAAAATTTCCTCTTAAAGGGCTGTGGATTTCACTCATCCAATGTATTTGTAATGTGATAGACATGGTAAGTGCTTCTGTGAGCATGCAGGAACACTGTTTTTGCTGTCATGTTCTTTCTGACCAAGAGCCAGTGCATTTTCACCAGCTCTGGTGAAAAGGAAGCCAGTACTATCTCACTTCTTTGCTTCTGTTCAGCAAGTGCTTAATAGGAGGGCAGAGCTCTTGGCTGATGTGGAAAACCAGACCTCTAGGTATGCCTCTACTGAGGGGCACCAGGATTTCCAAGGGTTGATCTGCCCAGTATCCAGGTCAAATCTGAAAACAGGCCTTTAGATTCCAAGCTCCTAAAATACTCAGCTCTCCTATGAATGCTAATGTATTGACTCAGTGTATAAATGTTCTGTCAGAAGAGCCTGAATTTCTGCAAGGGTAAGAGTATTTTGTGTAGGAAATGTGTAAAGGGCTTTGGAATCCTTTCAGAAAAAAATCCTGCAGGAGATCCCTGGGAAAATGTGTGTGGAAAAGAACTGAAATGCTTCAGATCTGCATGGCAGGCAGATGGAATGAATTCTTTATTACTCTTACAAGTCCTTGTACGTGTTGCATACAGCAATCACAGCTGATTCTCACACCATTCTCTACTGTCAGGGGAACCTGGCAAGAGTTGTATCCTGCTTTTTAGTACTGATTAAACCTACAGAATTTGGGAACTCGGAAGAGGGAACTGTTCTTAACTCATCTTTGATCTATCCATCCAAGCAGACCTCAGTAACTGCTGTTCCCTTACCTTGTCTGGCCCATCTTCTCCTCCATGCTGGGGATAGTGCAGTTCTCCAGCATGGTGTGCCCTGAGATGTCGAGCGAAGTGAGGTTCACCAGGTTTTCCACAAACAAGTTTAGAACCCGCCGGGTCAGCTTGAACTTGTAATAACTGGACAGATGGTCTCGGGAGATATCCAGGTGCCTGCAAGTGATAGAGAGCATCTCACAGCCTGGAAAGAATTAGCTGGGGCTTCTGCCTCCTTACCAGAGCCAAGTGTGATTATTATTTATCAATATTTCCTTCCCAAGATACAGGAATGTGGTTCTGTAGGCTCTGGCAGCAGCAGCTGGCCCTGTGTCTAACCAAAGCACACAGTTATCTGTAGAGGGCTACTTGGAATGGACCACAGTGAATCATCTAGCCACAGATCACAAAGGAAATTGCTCCAGGCTCAGAAACTGTGTTTTCCAAACTCTATCACAGCAGCCACCTGAGCATTTCTACCTGGAGATTAAGATGCACCAGAGGATCTGTGCATGGAACGTATCTTGCCTCACCCCACAAATTAAGTTACACAGGTTTTTGTGTACCTCCCCAATCTTATAATTTTTCCACCTCAGGCCATTATGTTATCCTTATTTCTTTTAGGTATTTAAATGCTTAAGCTTTGAGGAAATCTTGCTGCTAAGGGAGTGATGGGACAAACTGACCAGCCATTGTGTGCACATGGGGTTCCTTATAGGACAGAGAGACTTTGCTGGCTCCTACCTAAGACTGGAGCCAACATCCCACTCACAGAAGTGTCTTCTATCTGTTACATACCAAGTGGGAGCAATGGGGTCGTGTGTGTGTTGTTTTTTGTTTTTCCAGTGGGAAGTTTCTGCTAGGTAGTGTCTTCTTACAAGCAAAATTCAGGCTGGATTTAGACATGTCAGATATGTACAGTGATGAGTAGATATGTACAATGAGTGAGAACATTCACAGGAAGGTTTATAGGCTGAACCCAGCAATGGGTGCCTCTTTGATAGCAGGCAAGATCATTCCTGAAAGACCTTTTCCTATCAGCTGGAGACGGATAAAGAAGGAAGAACAGATCTGCTGACCTGAGCTTGCGAAGCTGTGCGATCACTTGGATATGCTCCTCTGAAAGGTCCATGTTGTAAAGCACTAAGGAAACCAGACTGTCCTTCCACTGGGTCAGGAATCCCACATCATTCAGCTGGATCCCAGAAAGGTCGAGAGCTGCAAGGGAGGCCAAGGGCCGCAGCAGTGTCTCCACGTTCACCCCCTCGATCAGGCGGCCCAGGTTCAGGATGCGCAGGCGGCTGAAGCCTTCAAAAGTAAAGTCCTTGACCAAGACCTGGCGAGTGGGGTTCACCAGGCAGTCATCCTCACAGCCCCCAGGGTTCTCTTCCTCATAGAAGATATTGCAGCAACCAAAGAGGCTCAGGGAGATCAGTGTGTGGCTGAAGCTCACCAAGGTTTGCAGGCTCTTGGCTGTCAGCTTCTCACAGTTAGTCAGGTAGAGCTCAATAAGATCCTGAAAAAAGGGAAATCAAGGTTAGAGATATTTCACAGGTAAAGTGCCCACCCTGTGTGCTCTATACCTCCCACTGGGACAGCCTGAAACCATCTATCACCTAACCTGACCAGTGTCCTATGCCATTCCCAACAGTGGCTTTGGGAGCTGAGAAGGAAGAAGCTGAGGTTAGTCCAAAGAAAGCTTGGACAGCAAAGGATGGAACCTCAGGAATCTCTGGGTGCCTGTGCAGCAATGCTGCTACGTGACATGGCAGCTGTCAGTGCAACCCCACCTGCTTCCTGATGGCCTCCAGGTCCTGGTCCTGCACAATGTGCTCCCGCAGGTGGATCCGAGCTAGCCTGGTGCTCCGTGGGTCTGAGAAGAGGGTGAAGAAGCTTTCGTGGGGTTCAAAGATGCTGTCTGTCTTCACCAGCTCCACGTACCTGTGTGGGACAATGGCGTTAGCACAGGACAGGCTCAGCCACAGCTCTGGCACCTGCACTGGTGACAAGGAAGCATGACAGAGTTGTGAGCACACACCAACTCACCCCTCCCCCATATCACCCAGATCAGCCTTTGGGGCAAAGGAGCTCACCCACCTCTTCTGGCATGGAACCAACAATCCCTAAGAAAATCTTGGGCAAAGATTTGTGCAAGACTCTGTGTGTGTGAGCAAACTGGATTTTGGCAAGCACAGACTCCAGGAATTTTTTTCCCCTAGGTGTTTCAACTTAGTGATATTTTTTTTTTTTTTTTTTTTTCCAGAAAATTAGCTGGCTGGAATTCTTTGCCAGACTTGTGGGCACAAGTTCAGCCAAGACAGACTACGATGACCAAATGACATAAATCCCTGGAAACAAGTTGCTTTATAAAACTGTGGGAGCAGCAGCCTTAAAATTTAACATATGTTAGCACTTTGCATCCTATTTCTCTGCTTGGACAGAGTATTGTAATGCTTCAGTGATAGGAAATGGGAAGGCTTCCTTGTTGCTCACTGACATTCTAGGAAGAAGCAGTGGTTGTTTCACTCTGGGTTTACTCTTTTCATTTCCCTTTTTACAGCATTTCGTTGAGCTCTGACTAACTTAGAAAGGGTGATTACCACAGAAATTAGAATGATAGCAATACAAAAGGGAACAATTCTTTCTGAAGTTCATGAAAACCCTTATTTGCCAATATGATCAATTGGAAAAACACAGCCCTATGAATTCTTTCCTGTAATTCCTTCTGGAGCAGTATACTCCCCCTTGTCTGAGCTCCCAGCTCCTTCCCAGACCAGGCCTGATACGTACTCGTTGACAAGTTTGTCACAGATCTCGCTTGGCAGGAAGATGTCGGGATGGAGCCGGAGCGTTTCGTTGTCCAGGAGGTAGCAGAGAGTCCCCTCCAGGTTGCGAAGGCAGTAATCAGTGCACAAGGTCATCAGTGACTCAGGACTATCAGATGCCATCTTGAAGGAAATTATGGGAAGGGAAGAGCAGAAGGAAGCTTTTGATGCAGGAGATCCTTCCCTCAAATCAAGTCCTGGGATGAATTTATGGGGCCATCAGCACAGCTATAAGCAGAGAGGGGAAAAAAGATGCATTGAGAAAGGCACAGCTGCAAGTGTCCCACAAAGCTGTCACACCAGCAGGATATTGTATTTACAGTCCATCACTTGCTGACTTCAAAAGGACCCACAGCAGTTTGGCCGTTCTGGCAGTGTGCCCTTAATTCCTTGGTATTCCCACTCCAAGGGGATAGTGTGGGAATGAGTTAGTGTGATGTGCTTGGAAACGAGGCTACACAGCAAAATATTGCCTTATTGCAGGGTTATCTGGCGGACAGAGGCCCTTGGAAAGGGAAGTGGGTAGAAGCCACATTGCTTGGTTTCCTTCAGAGTGGGTTGGATAAACCAGCAGAACATTTACTGTCAGCATAATCCTCTGTATGGCACTGGTGGGATCTGTGGCTCTGTATCTCCTGCCTGTCATTCTCTTTGCCAACATTCCAAGTCAAGTTTCATTTTCAAGCTCAGTGTTTCTCTGTACCGCCAAGCCGGAAGCTTCGTGCAAGTCCTTGAACTAGAGTGTGAAGTGGATCAGAAGCCAGAGGGAAACACACAGACTGGTCTGGGATCCCTCTGAGTGCAGTGTAAAGGCAAGGATTGTGATTGTGCCAGACACCTTTACATGCACCTCACCTTCACCATCCTAAACCTGTCACAAAGAGTGACTAAACTGGAATAAGGCATGGTGCTTTTGCCCTTCTTCATTTTTTGGAACAGGATAAAGGATTGGTGAGACAGACAATTGGGGGAAGCTATCCCTGTATGATTTGAAACTACTTGACTGCCCTAGTATCAAGACTTGCTCACTGGAGCCTTGAGGGGCTTATCAGAAAAGTTAGCTTGAAGACCAACAGTGACATTTCACTTTCAAGGGTCAAATCACGTTATAAGCAAACCTAAACTTTTCTAAATATTTCCACAGACACAAAATATTGTGTTGAAGTGTTCATTTTTTATTAAAAAACTATGTCTTATCATTAACTCCGTCCCTGCTGGCCCCAAGAATGCTGATGCTGTGAAGGTAGTTGTTATTCTCTGCACCACAGCTGAGCAGCCATTGCTGGAGAAGCTGTTGCAAAATGCCCTTAACCATATTCCGTTTCTGATCTTTATCCTGCAGCTGCAAATAGCAGGACACTTTGTGTCACCAGTTCTCTGCTTCTCTAAAGCTTTTGCTGCTCTCTCTTTCCTTCATTCCTACGGTATCAGTATAAGACAGAAGAGTTTAACTTCCATTCCTCAGCTTAATCACTCTAAAAGATATAAACCCCCAAAACCTCAGCAATTATAAAAATTATACTTTAAACTCTCTCCAATCATGGTGTTAAGGGTAGAACTTGCTCTTTTGGTCACTGAGTGCTGAGCTGGGAGTCACGAGAACATAAAACTGTGACTTCTCAATAGTACCACACTAGGTCCATTGAGGTGCATATAGTCCAATCAATGAAAATGGAGGGTTTTCAACCTTGATAAAGGAGGAGCTCCACAATCCACAGTTCTCACCTTTGGAGTTAAGTAAGGTGAGAAGTAAAGGTTGAAATGGGTCACTGAGTGCAGAGTACTGTCTCACTGGCTGGGAGGTCCTGGCAAAGGGAATGCAGGTGGGAGGAAGCTGTCCTGTGTCTGCTTTGGAGATGAATCTGCATCACCTTCAGAACAAGTCCCTCTTGCAGATTTTGCCTGAAGCTTGCTGGAGAGAATCTTTCCAGAAAGGCAAGATTGACAGGAAGATCTGAACCAGCTGGGAAGCATGTTCTGCTGTCCCTACCAGTTCCCCTGTGCCATCAGACAGGAGGTCCCTGCAGCCAGTGTTCTTCCACTGTTTACTACCGACGGCCAGAGAACTCGAAAACAAATTCCCATTGACAACCTATTGTCACGTGCAGCTGGAAACGGCCAGTGCTTGGGACTTGTCCAAGCAGCTCAGAGCACCAGAGGGCAAGGACTGCCTTCCTGTGGCTCTGACAAACCTCTGTTCCCCCTCTGCTGACACCAGCACAATGCAGCCGGTTGATCTTAGCCCTGAAGCCCTTAGCCTTTAACTTCTGAGCTCCCCGTGATCCACCAACACAATCCCATGCAGAAGTTAAATATCAAGAATGGTTGAACTTTCCCAGTGAAAGAAGACCAAAGAAAAGCTTTCATCCTCCTGATTTATTACAGATATCTGAGCAGCTGCTGTGACCTTTTGTCCAGGACGCAACACAAGCTGGCCTCTCCCTCCTCAGACTGAAGACATGACACCTCAGCAGCAGAGAGGGAATTAAAGTGTCAATAGCTGCCCTGATCAATACTGTCTCTAGTTATAACCTCAATGTGTGACAAAAAGAAAAGAACTGGAGAGGCTGAAAAATCATTAACATTTGTCTAATTGTTCTCAGGAAGCTTCACACATGATGAAGCTGCCTAGTGACTGCCACCAGTGCTTTTCCAGCAATGAGCTGCCTGGTGCCATGTGGGTTTTGGTAGAGTTAAAGACAGATGCGTGAAAGATGCTGAAAATTCAAGAGCAAGAACTGAAAATGACCATAACTTCAGCTGCCAGCATATTTTTGAATTCATTTCTCTGACAGATTTGCTTCCATCTTAGTGCGCCAAGGAATTGAGTTCCTCAGAGCCTCGGGAGCAGGCACACAGAAGCCCTTTCCATGGGCACACAGGCCTTTCTGTGCAGTAACAGCACTGTCCTGCCATCCACAGACCCAAAACCAGGTGCAGACCCAAAACCTCTACTTACTCCATCCCCAGCATCCAAGACCCAGCAGCCTCTTTGCAAGTATTGCTTATTTCCAGCTGCACTGGCACGTGGGGCTCGGGACCTCTCCTGGGGCTGCCAGTGCCAATATCCTCTCCCTTGGACTTGAGACCAATCATCTCTCCCAGCCTCTCTCCAGGCAGTGCCCGGAGCCAAGCCTGATTCACTGTGGCTCCATGCCAACCACACAACGTTTATGCTGTTGCTACAAAAATGACTGGCAAAGCTGACTGTTCCAGCATCAGGGACTCGTCCAAGGAGAGGACAAACAATATGCACTGACATGAGCTGATTGCAGCGACTTCGGAATTACAAATGTAATGTAAATGCAGAGTTTGTCACAGGTCATGCTCTAAAGGGAAACTGCACTGTCACTTTAGCTGGCATCTTGCAGCTGCAAATCACTGTGATTTTATTAATTGATGGGTCATCAGTGCCTTTGTGGGGAAACACCATCCCTTCTTACACTAGGGAAAGTGAAGTAGGAGGAGATCGAACTACCCTCTGTCCCAGCAAAGCCTGCAACTCACAAACTTGTCAGCCAGCCAGCCAGACATCGTAAATGAGACAGCTCGCACTTGCGGGGGAACGCGTTGATCTTTGTACCTGCCTGCAGTAAAGATGCTCATTCAGCTCACTGAATTACATCACGGATTTTCACTCCATAGGTCACCTGCCCAAGAAGACTACCTGGAGTCCCTGGTCACGGCTCTCTGGGCACTGGGGCTCCATCAACCCCGCGGGCAGCGCTGGCCCCGAACCCGAGCCTTCCCTCGTCCCCCGGGCACTCAGAGGTCACCTCGCCGGCAAGCGCCGCAGCTGCTGCCGCGGACCGAGTCCCTGGCCGGCAGGGCCCGGCTGCTTCCGCCAGTCCCGGTGACGGGATGGGGACTGCGCCGGGGGCACCGTCCGGTATTGCCGGGGACGACGGTTCCTCCCCCTGCCCGTGCGGGCAGGCCCGGTGCCCCCGGGTCGGACTGGGGAGGGGGGGCACCGGTACTCACCTGGCGCCATGGGGGACTGATCCCGGCTGGTCCCGGCTCCCCGGGGCGGGCCGGGGTCCGCGTCCTGCTCGGGCCCGCTCCCCCCGCCGCAGCCTCCGCTGTCAACAAACCCGCCGTCACTTCCTCCGCCCGCGCCGGAAGCGCCACCGAGTCCTTCCCCGGAAACACCGGCCCGGCCGGAACGCTCGGTCAGCGGGGACGATCGATGACGTCACAAGACCGTGACGTCAAACGGCGGAAGCACTAACGTCACCGCGCGGGGCAGAGCTTGGCCGCGGCGTCCCGGCAGGGCCTTCCCGGGACGGGTCGGCGCAGCCCGGCCTGTCCGTCGCTCAGGGGCCGCGGCTGCCGCCACCGCAGAGCCAGGGTCCCCCCGCTCCCCTCNACTAAGGGGGGCCATTCCCGCGGGCCCCGCTCACGGTTGCCATTGGCATGGGATGGAGGGTGCCCGGTACAGCGCGACCACCCCGGGGGGTCTCCTCAGTGCTTGAGGGAGCGGCTGCTCCAGCCCGCGGGGTCTCTCCTGGCCTTTGGTGCCTGGGGAGGGACCCACGCCGTGTCCCGCAGGCCGGGAGCGCGGGCAGCCGGGACTGGGCAGGGACGGGGCTCCGGGAGCGCCCCGAGGCGGGCAGGCGGCGGGGCTTACCGGCCGTGGGCGGGGCTTGGCGAACGGTGACTGCAACGGGGGCGGGGTATAGCGGGCGGGGCGGGGCT
>WAAG01087909.1:65160-76216 GCA_013390105.1 Tichodroma muraria | reverse complement strand
GGCTCTGAGGGGTTGGGGGCTTTGGTGGGTCTCTGGTTGCCTGTACCAACCCTGATGGCGCCCGCGGCTTCGCTTCCCTCAGGATCGCGGACTTCCAGGAGGTGCTCGGCGAACCCACGGTGGCTCTGACCAAGCTCCGCGAGCTGTGCTTCAGCGGTGAGTGCCGCGGGGACCGGCCCCAGGCTGGGGAGGGGGCTCCGGGCACGGTGGTACCCCGGGCTGGTGCCGCCTGACACGGGCTGGCCCCGTGGGAGACACTGTGGATAACCCCAGCAGCGTCCCTGGGGAAACTTGGTGCCCCTCGGGGAGGAAAAGTGTTGCCAGGCCTGTTTGTGAGGTGACATCAGCACCCCGCGGTGAGAGATGGGCTAACGTGGTTATTTCTCTGCCTGGTGTTCCACAGGAATTCCCTTTGATGGTGGGCTGCGCTGCCTGTGCTGGAAGGTGGGTTTTGCTTGGGGTGCTTTTCATTCTCGCGAGTGATGCTTTGGGTTGATTAATTATACGTAGCACTTTTTTGGCGGTTAAAGTTGTAAACAAACAAGCAATAAATCCAGAGCTTAAAAGCCACTAGAAGTCAGCAGTAATTTGTGGAGATCAGCACTTTGCATGTGAACAGCTTCAGTGTTAAGCTAGGAGTGCATTTTGGTCAGGTTAGCTATTGATCAGTCCTACAAATAGTTCTGTGTTGAAAGCCAGACCCTGAAATATTCCTGACTGTTGCTTAGCAAAGTACTCGGATTTCTGGGGAGAATTCCCTGTATTTTCCAAGAGCCAGTTGAAGCCACTGTGTTTGCTTTGCTCATCTTGCAGGTGTAACAGCTCATTGAATACTAATTCCTGTTTACCTGTTTCCTGTGCAGATACTCCTGAACTACCTCCCTTTAGAGAAAGCCTTATGGAGCTCTTTGCTGAAGAAACAGAGGTGAGGATGTTGGTACTTGTCCCTTTATTACCAGAGATATCTCTGGAGGAGAATAGTCTTTAAATAATTAAGTACTTTGACAAAACAAATTGTTCTTGTGTGTAATGTGCTGTTCTCTCAGCTGCCTGGTGGACTGACCCTTTAATTACACTGAAGAGAAAATTAGATGCCTTCTGGCTGAGCAGGGTGGGACAGAGACATCTATTTGAACTCTGTCTGTGTGCTCACCTTGACCTTATCTTCCTCATTGCAAGTTCTTCTTTTCTTCTTTAAGGGATCTGTATTCCCAGTTCCTAAAAGAAATGATTATTCAGCCTGGGATTGCCAAGGCCAACCTGGGTGTTTCAAGGGAAGATGTGACCTTAGAAGATCACGTAAGTGTTGTTAAGCCTTTGTGCTGCAGAAAATTTCTTGGGGATTTTTCTGTCCCCCTGGGCTGCCCCTGGCTCTGTTCCCAACTGTTCTGCCTTGCCAAGAGGGAGGGATGGTTCCCAGGTGCCAGCCCGGCACTTTTGTTATGGTAGCCTTGAGTGTGAATTATTGGCAGATCACCAATAGCTCTGTAGAGAGCTGTTTCCAGCTGTGCACTTCCCTCCTCCTTCCCTTTGGGGCTGCCTGCCCAAGCTGTGGGTCTCCTAGGGAAGGGGAGAGTCTCACAAGAGGTTCCTGGAGCCATGAGATGCTCCCCTGGGAAGTTGGGTCCATGAGTGGATTTGGAGCAGAGGATAGAAAAGAAGCAGGAGAGTCAGGCTGGACTGTGGTGTGGAAGGCAGGAGAGTTGATTATTTCTAGTCATGCTGCTGGGTTGTTATTTTTTTAACAGACTGTTTCCTGCATGCCTTGGCTTTCTCCTACTCTGAAAGTGCTGTTAGGAGAGTGTATGTGGGAGGAGTGAGTGAGGTAACTGATCAGAAGAGACTGTGAAATGATACAGCTGCTCCCATGACCATTCTGAGCATTTTCACTCCCCTGCAGTCACCTGCCCCACTGATTTCTGGAACCTTGGTGGTCTAAAACTGGCATGTCTGTGAAACCACGCAGGCAGGTCCCAGTGATCTTTGAATCCCTTGGAATGTAGCTTGTTTTTTTCTTGGTTAGTTGTTAACTTTGTGTGGTGTGGAGAGAAGAACCTCAGCATCAAAGTACTGGATAGGTGGATAACTCTTACAGCAAGTCCAAATGCCATCTCCATGGTACAGGTTTGGAGCTGCAATCAGAAATCTCGTTAACAGAGGGGAAAAAAAACCCTACTAAACTGATCTGGAACAAACTCTTGAAGAGGCAAATGAAAAGGGATTGAAAATGTGAGAGAAAAAATGACCCTGGTGTGCTGATGGCAGAGTGACAGCAGAAATGTTAAATTAATGTATGTTTACTGAGGATTTTGGTATGTGTGAGACACACTTGTTCTGTTTCTGTTGTTCCTCTCTTTAGCCCCTCAATCCAAATCCAGACAGTCGATGGAACACTTACTTCAAGGATAACGAAGTGCTCCTCCAGATAGACAAAGATGTCAGGTGTGTGAGGCACAAGGACTCAGATTTCTGAACCCAAGAGGTTTGGTCAACAAATTGTACTTTGAAAACGAAGTTTAATATTAAACCAAGCCTCCCGCTCAATATGGGGCACGTACTTCCTTCTTGTCCCTGATTTCCTTCTGTGTCCATCCTAGGAGGCTGTACCCTGACATGGCGTTTTTCCAGCGTCCCACGGATTATCCCTGCCTGTTAATCCTGGACCCCCAGAACGAGTTTGAGACGCTGCGCAGGCGGGTGGAGCAGACCACGCTCAAGTCGCAGACGGTGGCACGAAACCGCAGCGGGGTGACCAATGTGAGCTCTGGGTTGGAGCTGTCCTTGTCACAGGGCAGAGTCTCGGATTGGGAAGGGGAAGGGTGGTTCTTGGGCTGTTCTCTGTTTCTCTTTCTGCTTGTGCAGTGCAATCAAGGAAACACCCCAGCAGATACTGAGCATTCTGGGGGCTGGGCGTTGTAGAACCAGTTGAAGTACCTGACAGACTGTAGGGAATTATAGGTGTATTTAATTTTAAGGATTGTTTTTACCTGACTTCTGGTAGAATTTGGGGTCACAAGTTATTTTATGCCTGATATTTGCCTTCCTGTATGGCAACAAAACACTGAAGGGTTAATTTACTATGAATTTATTACAAATTTCCATAGTCCTCCAGAACTGGATCTCAAACCTGGAATTATGAGAACAGCTGAGTATCTGTTAAAATGTGAAGTCTCTTTCCCCTTTCATGAGTGTTACAGCACACGTGTTGTTGGGGAAGGTGGCTTCTCCCACAACCATCAATACCCTTCCCTCATACTACTAACAAAGAAGTGGAACTGCTGTGGTTTTTACTGTGTGAGATCATGTGGTGCAATGATTCAGAGGGAACTGTGTGTTGCTGCACAGACTTTGTTCTTCAGGGACAGCCAGCACCAGGACTTCTCTGCCTGTGTGCGCCCAGAGTTGCTTGTCTTGGTTTATGTGGTATAAACAGTCCAAATCTTTTGGGGGCCTATGTGTATTAAAAGCCAAGCTTGGCACATGTGCTAAAGGATCTGTACCACTTGGTTGTCCTGATTCAGCCTTGTTTTCCAGGTGAGCTCCCCTCTTAAGTCCACCCCCAGCTCTCTGAGCGAGTACGAAGTTCTGCCCAACGGCTGCGAAGCTCACTGGGAAGTGGTGGAGCGGATCCTGTTCATCTATGCCAAGCTGAACCCCGGGATAGCCTATGTCCAGGGCATGAATGAAATCGTGGGGCCTCTTTACTACACCTTTGCTACAGACCCTAACAGCGAGTGGAAAGGTGAGGAAGCCTTTTGACTGCTCAGCAGAGGCTGTGGTACTGCGACTTCTCTGCAACGGCATGAGGAGTTTTAGGGAATTGGTAGGAGCTGAATGGGCTGGGAGTGGTGAGGACATGGGAATTGAGGATTTTTGAGTAATTTGTGTTTGTTTGTTAAACTCAAAATCCCCTTAGAAGCTCTTGTTTCCTTGTACTATATATAGATGGTAAGGAAAAAATGGAAAGGGAGGACTTTGCCTGTTGCTTCTGTTTCACAGAAGCTCTGAGGGTGTGTGCTGGTGGCAGATTATGTTCTGGGGCATAGATAACTGTTTTGTGACCTCATGTCACGAAGGCCTTGCGTTGGACACAGGGTTAGTATCTGCAGTGGCTCTGTAGATGTTTCTAGTTTAAAAAAAAAAAAAAAAAAAGGTTGTTTAGCCTTGACCCAAACCAAGCAAGCCAAGATCTCGTGGGATCTACTCCTAAAATCCAGTACAGCAACTAGATTACTGAGCAAGGACAATTTTACAGCTCTGTACCTCTCTCAGTGAGGCTTCCTTTATTCTCCCAAGTTCTTATTTTCTTTCCCCAGAACATGCTGAAGCAGACACGTTTTTCTGCTTTACTAATCTAATGGCTGAAATTCGGGACAACTTCATTAAGAGCCTGGATGATTCTCAGTGTGGTATTACCTACAAAATGGAGAAGGTGTACTCCACCCTGAAGGAAAAAGATGTGGAGCTGTATCTGAAACTGGTGAGGAGCCAGGTGTTTCTCTGGGTCTTGGGTGGGATGCGAGGAGTGGCACATGAATGTCAGTTTTGTTAAACTGTGCTTGAGTAGAACACAGAGAGTGTATGAAGGGCTTTGCCTGTGGGGCAGAGAGACTCCTACCTGTGAGCTGAAACAGCCTTTCCTTGGAGTGAGCCCAGAGCGAGCTGACACAGCAAGGCTTCCTCCCCTGCCTGCCTCTGAAAGCAAACTGTGGTTGTTGCACAGCTGCCAGCTGTGAGTCTGAAGAGACTTTGCCATGATCCTTGGTCACCTGCACCGCTGGAGCTGGAGTCTTTACTCTCTTGTAGAGATCAGTCAGAACATGGGTTTTGCTGTAGAGCTTTTCGGCATTCCACGTTACAGAAATAATTTCTGCTTTAAAGAGCAGAACAAAAACATCCCCCACGCTGCACACACACACACTTCTATTGCCCCTGGCTGCCCTGACAGCACTGGCTTAAACTCCATGGAGCACATTCCAACGGAGAACTGAAATCCAGTGAGCTCGATGGTCCCATTGGCCAAATTACACTGTTCCCTTTCATCCAAGGGTTTTCAAGTGTTTTGGGTTTGTGTGAGTTTTACAGAACATGTAGAAGGTAGCTTTCATTACTAACATCTTCAGTCTTGTAGTCCATTTGGTTTGAAAGTCCAAGGAGACTTTGGAAGGGAAAGCTACTTCTTGTTGCTGCAACCCTGACCAAAATACACTGAGACGTTTTTCCGTCTAGAAAAGTCAGGATGTGTTTCTTTTATAGTCCAGAAGATGTTTTGTCAGCACAGTGACACAGCCCACAGTGTTGGCTGGTGGCTGATTCAGTGGGGAGAAAAACTGCTTAATGTTTGGCTGGCAGGAAATGGTCTTGGCCATGCAGCAGCTGGTCCTTAAGAATATCAGCAGGATCCTGAGCTTGTTTGACCTTGATTAAACTTATGCTACCGTGGATTTAACATCAGAAAACAGGAAAGCTTCAGGCTAAAGGTGCATACAGCATGTTTTACTGACCATCAGTGTGAACTCTGTTCCATCTTTGTTTCTCTTTGTGAATAGTAAACCTTTTGATAAATACAAAGGTTCTGGAAAGGAGAGGAAATCCTGACAAACAGTGCCTGTACTAGCCGGGGAGGGCTGCAGCTTTGCAGATAAAATGCTGTTGAAATGGGAACTTCAAAATTACTTGGCAGGTTTAACAGAACACAAATAGCGCCTTTAGGGAGAAAAGCTTCCTTTAGTCCATGTTGTAGACAGAGGAGCATTTTCTGGCTTGGCTGTAGGTGTGGAGTGTGGCTGCACTGAAAATCTCTCAGTCAAGGTTGAATAGGAGAGTCTCAAAGGATGCAGAGGTTTTCCTGCTGCTGCCGGATGATCTGGGAGCTTAGAGCAGTGTTGGGGAGGAGGCGGGGATGGAAACACGGGGTGCTTCCCTTGCCTGTAGGGAACTGGCCGGGAGCACGTATTCATTGTTTGCCTGGTGCCTGTCTGACAGCAAGAACAGAACATCAAACCCCAGTTCTTTGCCTTCCGCTGGCTGACGTTGCTCTTGTCCCAAGAGTTCCTGCTGCCAGATGTCATCCGCATCTGGGACTCCCTCTTTGCTGACGACAAGCGCTTCGATTTCCTCCTGCTCGTCTGTTGTGCCATGTTGACGTAAGTACACACACAGCCTTCCTCCTCTTCTCTTCCGTGGATCCAGGAGTCTTCTGTAGGCATGCGTTAGGGCATCTGGTGAAGAGGTTATAGGTTTTAAAGTTTCTTTGTAAAGAGTCAAAAGTAGCTGGAATAATTTCCGTCTTTCAGACTCATCCGGGATCAGTTGCTGGAAGGAGACTTCACTCTGAACATGAGGCTGCTACAGGTAAGAATTAAATAGAGTGGGTGCAGAGAGCAATTGGAAAAGTCTTAAAATAGTACTGTGAGAGAGGATGACAGTATGTGAGAGGGTGGGAGTGTGTGCCTGGTTCAAGACAAGTACCACATTCATTATGTTTGCATGCAGGAAAATCTGCAGGGATCTTACAGCACTCTCATTACTGGAACTGGGAGTCTTTAGCCATGCACCCTTTCTGCCCTACAGAGAAATTATCATAGATTGGAGGTTTCTAACGTTACTTTGGTTTGCAAAAATTTTGAATTATTTCAAGCAAAGATGTGAAACCTTATGTAACACTCCTAAATTTTTTGGCTAGAGGGTTTTGTTTAGTTCTGAGATCTGTGAGAGCCTTTGGTTGGAAACGCCTGCACTTCACAGTTGGATATCTCATGTTTTGCCAGTTCCTGCTTTGGGCTGTGCAAGATACTGGCTTTGATAAGGCTCTCTGGCATGAGAGAGGGCCCTGTGGCAGGCCAGGTTACTGTGCTCTTGGAGGACAAAGTGGAAGAAAAACAACAAACCTTCTGGAAGTGTATTCAGGTTTGATCAGTTACAAAACAGGAAACTGCAGCTGTTAAAGGAGTAACTGAACATGGCGGTGTGTTATAATAGGCCAAGAAATTTGTTGTCAAGGTTTGCCTTGCTTAAGTGAAACAATCTGTATCAAGAATGCTGGGAAGTCACTGAAGTCCCTTTGTTTCTTTGCCATAGGATTATCCTATCTCTGATGTTCACCTGATTTTGAAGAAGGCAAAGGAACTTCAAGATTCCAAATAGTCCATGGGCCTAACAAAAGGTGTCAGAGAACTGTGTGGCAGTGGATCCTGGGAGATGGCCCCTTGCAGTGTGGTGCACTAAAGCTCCTACTGGTCTCTGCAAGACTTCAGGTTTTGTTAGGGCTGCTGGCCACCTTGAAGACTTGCTTCTACTGTATTTATTAGGTCAAGGACTGATTACTACCCCATCTACTTGGGTCCTGCACTCCAGATTTTTCCACATCTCAAATGCCTCTTTGCTGCCAAAAGCAGTTCTTTGTATCTTTTTTTAATAACTTTGAGTTTGAGGAGAAAGAAACCTTCTGTCTGCATATCCCTGAAGGGATGGACTCCTGTATCATGGAAGTAACACACGGAGTAACTTCTGATGGGGAAAGGACAGACTTAAGTCCAGTGAATTTTGGTGGGTGAGGATAGAAGGATCTTCCTCCTGTGAATAGAATGTATTCCAGTGAAGTGACACATTCTGCCATTCAAGTAGATTCTGGATTCTCCTCCCTCATGTCTGCACTTGGCCATCCCTGAGGTGTGTGAAGAAGAAGATTGCATCACTTTCTGGTGAAAGTCACTTGGCAGTTTGCACTCCTTTGACTGGAAAAGAGACTTGGGAAGCTGAGGTGGGAGGACACGGTGACAGCTGGTGGCTTTGTGCACTCAGACTGCCTGAATCCAGAACCGCCTTATCAGCGAGGTCTCCTTGAAAGCAAGACTGTGGTGGTGTCAATCCTCCAGGGAAGTGTAGTTCCAAGTCAAGCCTTACTACGCACAGCCTTAGAGCAGGATTGTTGCTGCAGGGAGGCCTCATGCTGCTCTGAACTGGAGCATATCCTGCTACAATCAGGATTCTGAAACACAAGAAATGGACACCTAATCATGTGCAATGAAGACAGATGTATTTAGGGGTTTATACAGGCACAGAACTGGAGTTTTCTGCCTCAGTGGCTTAAATAATACTACTGGCATTAAGGTCTGGTCACAGTAACCTTGCTATTGTCTCACAGTATTTGCCAGGAAGAGACAGTTCTGATCTGCAGTAAGAGTCCTTCTCTAGCACAACCCAGCAGGCATACAAGCATCTGTCATGTCTGCTGGGACTGACCCACTGTTCTGTCCTGGTCCTGTTGGAGTCGGGGTCCTGAGCTGGACACTTGTTCCTCCTGAGAGGGGAGACTGCTGCACGTCAGATACGGTCGAGTGGGCTCAGGTGAACAGGGACTGAGACAAACCACAGGGAGAGCTGCTGACCTGCCACAGCGTCGAGCTGAGCAGAAACCCTGATCCTCAGAGAGAGAAACTGCCAGCACCCAGGTGCTTGTGTGGTGCAGAAGCTCTTGAGTGAACACTAATCCAACATGCTTTTCCCTTTCTTTCTGTGCTGTGCTGGCTCACCTCTGCTGTTGAACAGTGCAGGTTTTGGTATTTATGGGTGTTGATTTGTTAAAGGTCAGTCAGTCTTTGTAAGATCTGCTTAAGCTGCTGCTGGCCTAGACTTGCCCTGGCAGGAGGGATGCTGGCAGCCTTCAGCTTTTTTTATTTTTTTTTTTGGTGTTTGTTCCTTCACTGAAGGCCTTCACAGGCTGCTGTAATTCTCACCAAGGTGCGTGGGGAGATGGCAGGACAGGTTGGTGCACGTACCCATTTCTTACTGGCAATCCCAAGCAATCTCTGCCTCTTGAGGAGATGCTCGAGTACCACTTGTGCAGCATGTGTTGTTGCTGTGTTGCAAGAGCAATTTAAGGTTTAAAGCAATCTGTAATTAATACCTGTGGCAACGGTATCCCTCTCTGCTGCAATCTTTTCTTGAGGGTATGGTTTTCCTCCAAGAAAAATGGAACAGGTAGACCAGGACAGCGGTGTCATGAAGCATCCTGGCTGCTCTAGCCACTGGATGGATGTTCTTTCTGAGCTGTTCCAGGTGGTCTTAGATCTCAGCTCTTGGGTACTTGCACTAGGGAGGCTGTTGGCCAGACCTCATGTGGTCAAAGAGCCACCTGGGAGGTTCTCTACAAATGTAGAACCAGAGGGTCCCATTCTTAGGCAGAATTGTACCTGCTCCAAACTCTTCTGCCTAAGAACTGCTATAAATACTGTTGTGGCTTTCCCATTCCATGCACAAACTCTGCTCTCATCTCCCTGAATACTTGTGCTGGGCTGTTCATTCTGGATTCCCCTGGCACGTGCAGGGTTTCCTCATGCTGGGATTTCTCACTGGCAGCAGGACCATCCATGAGTGTTCCTGCTCTGAGCAGCTGCAAGTCTCCTTAAAGTAACCTGAGGAGGCAGCAGGCAAATCAGGATGAAAGCATTACTTGGAGATGAACTTCTGCACATTTTCAGCATAACTTTGGGCCCTGAGGGCGACCATCCCGCTTGGGGAAGGCACAGGGAGGTGGCAGTACAGGTGTCGTGCTGTCTACCCCTTCCTAGGTGTCCAAGGGCTCGTGTTATGTCACCTTGCCTCAGGGGGTGACAGTGAATGCTTTCGAAAGGAGTTTGCAGTGGTTTAAAGGGATGCAATGAGAGATTTGGCTGCTGAAAAGGATCTCTGGGATAAATTCTGTAGCCTTATCCGAACTGTGGCTGCCAAACCTATCGAGTTCTTTGGGGAGAGCTTGCAACAGCTTTGAAACGTCCAGACAGGCTGTTCCGTACACAAAAAGCTGTTTTATATTCCAGCTTATTTCCTTCCTGTGTGGTAGAACTTCTCTCCTGCTGTTGAAAGGAGTGGTACTTCTCATTGTCTTGGGACATTTGGTTCGTTATTCCAGGACTTTCTCCTTTCTTTAAGAGCAAAACCAGATTTTCTGAGGGGACAAAAGAAAGTCTTAACCTTTTACCAGCCTTTGAATCTCCTCATGTTTCCTTTGGCTTCATTCCTCAAAGGTTTTTAGTGATTAATTTTTGTTGTTCATGAAGTGAGACAATACTTAACTGGCGTTTCCTTGCTTGTGTGGCTAAGTAACACCTGCTCCGCCCTTGAGATGTTTCTGCTTCTGGTTTCTTACAATTCTGACCTGCTGAAAGAGCTGATCTTGGGGTGGGAGGTGTTAGTCTGGGGTGCCTGGGGGACCCATTATCTCACAGGGACTTGAACAGGAGATGTGTAAATAGCTCTTACCATGTGTTCCTTTTCCCCTGCCAGACAGGGGAAAGGGAAATCACCTTCACCTGGGAGGGAAAACAGGACACTCTTGGATGGGGGAAGAGATGAACCTTTCCTGGGAAAGAGGGGTGTGCTCTACCTCACTGGAGTTCAAACTTTGTAGATCTTTGTGTCTTTTTCAGTGAGGTAGATCAAGTTGCTGGTGGTGGTCACTCAGAAGACTGATAATGAGTTTGGATTTTGTGACCTGACCTAGAATTATTCACACTTTGGCATTTAGCAAAGGCATTTAGAATGAAGGCCAGAAGTTTGGGGGAGTCTGGGGTGTTTGGGAATCACAGAGGCTGAATTTCCTGAAGGAATGTCGGTGACTTTGTTTTAGCTGTTTGGAGCTGTGATGTAAAATGCCCTTTCCCCAAAGAAAGGAACAGATAACACTCTTTTTCCTCACTTTGTTTGGGAAGAACTGCCAGAAAAGGGTGTAGTGAATATTTCATCACTCTAAAACTCCTTCTTTTATGCTTCTTTTTTCAAACACTATTTTTATAACGTTTCTTTTAACTAAACGGATGTCCGTGCAAACCTCTCCTGTTGGTGTGAGTCGGAGTTGGGGCTGCTCCGGGTTTCAGCTGGTGTGAGAGCAGCACAGCGAGCTGCGCAGAGCCCTGGAGAACCAGCCCGGCTCCTCCACCGCCATCTCCTTTCCGCCACGGTTCTGCTTTGCCCGCCCCAGGAGTACGTGGCACAGGTGCCGCCGCACCTGCGAGCGCTCTCGGTGGCGGCGGGAGCGCGCGTCCCCCGCCTCGCC
>WAAG01087909.1:49476-65143 GCA_013390105.1 Tichodroma muraria | reverse complement strand
CCTGCCCGCGCCGCCGGGCTCGGGGCGCACCGAGCTGAGCAAGTACGGGCTGCCCGGGCTGGCGCAGCTGCGGAGCCGCGAGTCCTACGTGCTGTGCTACGACCCGCGGAGCCGCAGCGCGCTCTGGGTCATCGAGCAGCTCAACCGGGACACGCTCAGCGGCGCTTCGGACCGCGCCGCCTGCGACTTCCAGGAGGACGACTCGGTGCACGAGTATCACCGCGCCACCAACGCCGACTACCGCGGCAGCGGCTTCGACCGCGGGCACCTGGCAGCCGCCGCCAACCACAAGTGGAGCCAGAAGGCCATGCGGGACACCTTCTACCTGAGCAACATCGCCCCGCAGGTACGGCCCGGGGCCCTGCGGGGGAAGCCGGAGCTGCCCGCGTTCAAGGGCAGACGCTGCTCCCTGCGGGAAACCCTCCGGGAGCGTCGCTGTGTTTGTGCCTGCAGCAGTTCAGGCAGAGGGGCCAAAGTCACTCGGAGGTGCCTGCTAAAAGTTAACAGCAGGAATCCTGCAAATGCATCTGCCGGTGTGTGCCTCTCAAGCCATGAAAGAGAGACCCAGTGCAGCTCCTGTCAGGAGCAGAATTAAACAGGTAGATGAACACTTGCAAAAAATTGCAGCCTTAGGCAATGGGTTCTGTCCTGAGTGTGCAAACCAGGCTATCACAGCTCCCAAAGCAGAGGTGATAGTGGAGATCTCGTATGGAAAGTGCTTGGGGTTCTGTGAGACATGTTACAGAAAAAGCAGGCGGTACTCTGAACAGTGAGGAAATAACCCAGCAACTGACTACTGGTTGTGTTTCTAGAATCCTCATTTAAACCAGAATGCCTGGAATAACCTTGAGAAGTACTGCAGAAGCTTGGCAAAAAACAACAGGAATGTCTACGTCTGCACAGGACCCCTCTTCCTGCCCAGGTAAACACGAGGGCTGAGCTGGACTGGCATCCAAAAGATGTATTGTGCTGGCAAAGGAAAACAGGCTGAGGGACCTCCTGAGGGCCCTCTCAGTAGCTGGGACCAGCTGTGCACAGAGGTTCTGTGGAAAGGTACCTTCTTAGGATTAGGATTAGTTTATGTGTTTCCCATTCAGATGATTATTTCACGAGTCAAGTGGGATTCTTGAGCTGCAGTATAACTAGCTTGTTTTCATTTGCAGTCCTTAACAATTTAGTAGATTAGCTGATTACCAGATTAGACTGCAGACCCCATCGCTGCATCTTTAGGTTCAATGTCATGGACTACTTCTCCCCTTAAAGACATGACTTTATTTTCAAAGACCTCCACATAGCACCGAAGAGCAGCTGTCTCATGTTGAGGTCTCTTCAGCAGCAGGAAATAGCTTGGAAAGTCTGAGAGCCAGCAGGGAGGGGATTTGGGAGCAGCCCCAATGCACAACTCACCCTCACCATGTCACATAGCCTCTGCCCCAGCCATGTTTTACAGCCCTGCTGCAGGAGCAGAGCTGCTGCCTGCTGTGGGTGGGGGGCTTACTTAGGGGGTGTTGGGAGGACTGAGGGGGTGGAGTGAGACCAAACTAGGAGATAACCTGGGATGTTGCTGTTGGTGCAGGATGGAGGCCGATGGGAAGATGTATGTGAAGTACCAGGTGATTGGGAAGAACAACGTGGCTGTCCCCACCCATTTCTTCAAGGTGCTCATCTTGGAAAAGGAGAGTGGGGAGATTGAGTTGCGCTCCTATGTGATGCCCAACAGCCCTGTGGATGATAAAATCCCCCTGGAACGGTTCCTGGTTCCCATCGAGAGCATTGAGCGAGCCTCAGGGCTCCTCTTTGTCCCAAACATCCTCAGGAGAACAAGTAACTTGAAAGCCATCACAGCTGGAAAGCAATGAACCCTGACTAGAACAAATCCAGGTAAACTCTGGCCAGGGACTGGCAGTCACCTTCACAGGTGAATGGCAGAATCATAGTTCCTTGTGCAGTTGTAAATGTGGGAATTAAGGTTCAAACCTGTGCTTCTCTCTGCCCTTCCCCTTCTGTCTAATTGAAACACTGACACACAGGTCTCCAGAGTGGTCCTGCAGGAGGCTCAGGGGCACCTGACACTGTAGAAGCTTTCTAGGATTTGCCCCATATCCACTGCTGCCTTGGAGTTGTGTGAGGCTTATTCAGGCACAAAGGGAAGTCTCTAACTGTTGCTGTTTAGCAGGGAAGGAGGGAAGCAAGATGGATGCCAAGGGAGAAGTTCCTGCCTTCCTGTGGCCAAAGAACTGTACGATTGTTTTCTTTCAGAAGATGGTTTTAGCAGTAAAGCTTTGAACACCCATGGTAGTGGTTGTTTCTTATCTGCTCTCACCAAAGCTCTGAAGATCTCAGCAGGAGGCGGGGAGGATGGAGCCAACTTTCCCAGCTGCTTTCCTGTCTGAGCTCACTGTAGGCAGAGCTTAAGGCATCACAGATGGAGCCAGACTAAGGAGATGATGTGTTTTAGTGCTGAGGCTCAACTGAAGCTCCAGCCCTTCCTGCTGTTGGGAAAGATGAAGCCTTGAAGGGGGGCTGGGGAAAGTCAAGCTGAGGCAGGAACAGCATCTTGATATAAGGATAAGTTCCAACTTTGTTTCAGTCTGAAGGCCCCATCAGTCCAGAGGCACTGAGTGCACCTACACCAAGACACACTTGGATTTCACAGCAACTGAGGTTCCATACTGCTTTATTCTCACCCCAGATGTCCGAGTTGCTGAGACCAAGTCTGCTGCCAGGCTTGTGCCAGCTGCTGGGAAGCAGCAACCAGCCCTTGGTTGGACCACGCAGGCAGGAGGGCACAGACTTGCTGCTCCCAGCAGCAGCGAATGCCTGGTTGGGCAGCGCTGCCAGCTCCAGTCACACTTGGTGCATTGGTCCCACCAGGCTCCTGGAGTGACTTGCCCAGCACCCCACATTTGAAGAGCTGCCTCCCCAAGGACAAGGTCAGTGGTTTCCTTTCCCTCAGCTGTCTCTGGGTGTCTTCACAGCCTCCTCCATGTGTGGTCTCAGCGCAGACAGAGAGATCAGCAGCGCTTCCTGCAGCAGAGCCAGGCCAGTCAGAGCACACCTGGGCCATGTGTGTCACTGCCACAGGCAGACAGCCAGCACTGCCCTGTGCACACCCAGTACCATCAGCCCTACCTCTGTCCGGATGGTTCTGCTGCCTTGGCTGGGACACGTGTTCAGGTAGAAGTCAAACAAGACACTTGGGTCGGTGATCTCCAGGTTTGGGTCCACATCAACCCCAGCTTCCAAGCCCTCAAGGCCTCCAAATATGACAAGGGCATGCCTGGGGAGAGCACAAGGACAGGGTGGGAGGGCAGGCTGTCTAGGTCTGCCTTCAAGCTCCTGGGTGCTGCTGAAGCAGGGAGTTGCGTCTGTTGCTGATGGTGCCCACTGCAGCTGCCTCCCCACCAAAGCCCCACAGCATCTGACCAATGTGACAGTCCCTGCTGCCAACTCCAGAGAAACAGGAAAAGAATTGGCCTTGTTCTGGGGTATTTCCCCTGCTCTGCTGCCTGCACCAGCCTCACTGGGAGCTCTGAGTGGGGCCAAGCAGAGCCCAAGCAGGCAGGACACAAACCTGAAGGAGGGCAGAGTGACCTGGTCCACGGAGCTGCCCCGCTCTGAGGTCCCAATAGAGAGATCGTAGCCTTCCTTGAATGGGCACTCGGAAAAGACAGCACCTGGAAAACAGACTTGGGGATTACTGCTGCCATGTCCTCACCCATGTACCTTCTGGACAGGCTAAAACACTCCGTGGTTGAATGGTGGCAGCAGAAGGAGTTATTTTCAGTGCCAAAAGTGCAACTGGAGACATAATGACTCCTCTTTTCCACATAATTCCCTTGCTGCAAGTCTCCCACATCCTTTTCCTCAAAAAGCTCAAGACAGGTGCCAAGGAACCACCCTCTAACAGCTTACAGTCTTCCTACAAGGTCCAATCAACCAGAAGACAGAAGAAGAATTTTCCAGGGCTCTTAAACTCAAATTCCACTGCTGGCTCTGATGTGAATGAGTGGGATGTAGTTATCATGGAAACAGAGAAGGGCATCAACTCATCTCTTGCTATTGTGCAGCCATTTGGAGCAAGGGTGAGTGGAGGTTACAGGGCACAATCCTGGAGGGTGACTGGGGTGGTTCATGCCTCGTTTCAGCCCTAAAATGTGACTGCTACATGGCTGCTGGCTGCACGTGTAAGCTGCCCTTCAGACAAGGAGCTTTCTAGGAAAGAGAGGTTGCAGCCAGTAGGCCTGAGACTGGTGTGGAAGCCCCGGCAGAGAATCTCTGTGGATACTCACTCAAGCAGGAGGCCAGGCGGACGCTGTAGCCCCAGTACAAGCCTGAGACTTCCCGGGGGTGGTACGAGGACACCACGGTGCCTTTCCGCACTTTGGCTTCTGAAAGAAAGCAAAGAGGTTTAACAGCCCCTGTGATCTGGTGAGATTTGACCAGACACAGAAGTTTCTCCTGGAACAGGGCACTGAGCGTGCAACATCACCCTCTCTTTTTCCAGAATATGAAAAAGTATTCTGGAAATTCGGTGAGTTCTGGAAAGCCTGTGAGTGTGTCTGGGCTGCTCATTGCTGGTCAAAGAGCTGGCAGTTCTTTCCAGGCAGTTCTTTGAGGGAGGTATTAAATTTGGGTGTTATTAAATTTGTGTATGGAAGGAAGGAAACATGCAGAACTGTTGGGTACCTTCAAACCTGTCATATGGAAGGGCCAGCTCCTGCAGGATTGAAGTTTACAGAGGCTACTGGAGCCATGGATTACCTGGATTCTGGGGCTCCTGCAGGCGCACGGTGACTCGCAGACCAGGGTTCAGCTGTTTGTCAATCTGCACCTCCTGCAGTGACAGTCACCGTCAGCACCAGACATTCTGGAAGTACTGGGGAAGGTGGGGGAGGAAGGGAATCCTTTGAGGAAGTGGGGGTCTGTTCTGGCCTAGAGCTGGAACGAGGAGCTCTGTGTGTGGCTTAGGGGCTTGGTCATCAATCTGAAACTTATTCTGCAGCAGTAAAGCAATGATCTGCTGGAACGTGAGGGGCCTGCTGGGGCTTGGGAAGCCACAAACGTTGCCAAGTCAGAAGGGACAAGACAGCAACAGCCTTAAACCCCCCACCAGCCCACTACAGCCTTCAGAAACCCAGCAGCACCCACCCTGCCTGCTTCAAATCTGCCAGAGAGACAAGGGAAGTTGTTTTGGCATCTGTGGTAACAGACACACCTTCCTCATGCCACAGTTAACAAAAGACCCTCTGCCTGGCTTCGTTGGCCGGTCCAGCACGACGCCCTCCCGGTACTCCACGTCCTCGTCCACCCGCATGTGGTGGGGGCTGTCCAGGGGGTTGAGCAGCCCTAGAACAGCACAGAGCAAAGAGGTGCTGAGGGGAAAACACAGCTGTAGGTGCAGGTGTTCCCCTGCTCCTTCCCTCTCAGGTCCAGCGCCACAGTGGGGAAAAGTCCTGTCTGTCCCACACACGAGCTCAGGAAGCAGAGACACAACTGCATCTCACCTGCAAACTGCAAATCCTCATGTTTTGGAAAAAAGGATTTCCTCAAGTACCTGTCACCAGAGAAAGGTGAAATGTGAAAAGGTATTTTTATAGAATCTGGATCTCAATTCTAGCCCAGTTCTGACTCAAAGGAACTGAGTATAGAGAAAAACAAACTTACTGAGGGCACTCCAAGTACTGCAGGATCCGAGCCAGCTGCACACAAGCCTTGCCTTTCCTCCCAATTCCTTCAAAATCCCCCTCCACGCTCCTGAAAGTGAAGCAGCTTGTTAACTCGGCATGACATTGGTCAATTCTCCAGATGACCAAGCCTTGCTTCTTAATCTGACAACAGCAGCACATCCCTCTAACCCTTGTAAAAGGGCTGCTCCAGAGGCAGTCTGTTAACAAATCATCCTTGGAACTCTCTCCATAAGCCAGGTATCATTTTCAGTTTTGTTTTTTGATCTTTATGTATTAATGTGACGTGGCAGTTGGATGCTACTGAGCTGGATGCTCCAGAGTTGCGTGGCTTGGCCAGTTAACTCAGGTACAGGTCCACGTGAAAAACTGAAGGATAGCAAAGCATCTTCTATAAGGATACAGGCTATGTCTTGTCCCTCCACAGCAAAGTTTAAGGGTACAGGAGAACTCAGTCTCCTGTTGCTCTGTCAGCCCCATGTTGGGATAAATGGTCTGAGATGCCAGGGCAGTTCAGTCAACATCTTCTTCCCTGGGCTGTAGTGGTCCCCATAGTCCTGATATTGGGGAGAGGTACATGCAGTTCCTTCCTGGCCTTAGCTTGATTAAAGAGTGAAGGAACAGAAAGTTGAGAGGAAATACTGTGCAGAACAAGATAGCTCTTCCTCCAGAGACTCACAGAATGGCCTGGGTTGGAAGGGAACTTAAAAGATCGTCTTGTTCAACCTCCTGCCATGGGCAGGGACACCTTCCACTATTCCTAGTTTGCTCTAAATCCCATCCAACCTGGCCTTGGACACTTCCAGGGGTGGGGCAGCCACGGCTTCTCTGGGAAAGCCGTGCCAGGGCCTCACCACCCTCACAGGGAGAAATTCCTTCCTGAAATCCAATCTAAGCACGCTCTCCTTCAGTCTTCGCCTTACCTCACATCCTCTCCACGCTCGTCGAACACCACGATCTCATCCACGCAGAAGATGGCGCAGGCGCGGGCGATCTGTCCCGCCAGGTACGTGCGCAGCTCCAGCGACTGCGCGTTGTTCAGGATGGAGCCGGGCAGGGCCACGCTCAGCGTGTGGTGACGGCCTGGGGAGCAGAGACATCAGAGAGCCTGGCAGCTGATGGGCAGCATCACGCTTGCTGCTTCAGCTGCACTTGTGGTGGGGGAAAAGCAACTCGTGTTTCTTAGTTTAATCACAGGTTTTCTCTTAAGAAAAATCTCTACTGCAGCGCTTGCTGCACAGTGTTTGGGCATGTGGACTGATCCACATCGGATCTACAGAGTAACACCTTTCCTATCAATCGGTAACTTTGACTGCCTTTTAACAGCCAGGTTTTCCAGGTTTTCTAGCGCTTTCCACCCAAATCTTCCCACACACTCCCCACTGTGACTGCTCCGGGTCACAGCAACATCACCTTTATCTTCCTTCTGTTCCTCCTGCGTCTGAGCTTGTTGTTCTGCCAGCTCTCGCATCCGCTGTTTCTCCAGTTTCTTCAGCAGCTTCATTTCCTTCCATTTCTTCTTCTCTGCCTTCCCTGGGACGGAGATCAGCGCCTGGCGTTAAACACCGCGCCCTGACCGCTCCGAGCGGCCCCAGCCCCCGCGTGTGCCCGGCCTTCCTTACTCTCCAGCTTCCAGCGCCGCCAGTCCACCTTCCTGTCCTCGACCTACGGGGGACAGCACGCGTTACCGCCGGGCTCCCGCCGGAGCCGGAACACGCCCCGGGCTCCCCTCAGGGTCGCGGGCTGGACCCGGCCCACCCTCACCTGGGCGCCCTTGGGCCGTTTCCCCACGCCGCTCTCCGCGCCCGCCATCTTCCCCGCGCTGCCGGCCACGCCCCCACACTGCTGATTGGTCGGAGGGCACAGCCCCCGCCCACGAGGGGAGGAGCCCGAGGTCATGTGGTCGATGCTTAACCGGCCCGCGCGGCAGCGAAGCTAAGCAGGGTGAGTCGCGTTCCGCGAGAGGATGGGTGACCTCGGGGCACAGCGGAGCGCCGCGCACAGCCCGGTGCGCGTAAAATCTGGGTATTCGTGCTTGCGTGTCTTTGCATGTTTCAGCGATTGCGACTCTCCCCACGTTTGGCACATTTATGGATTCAAAAGGGCTTTCAGCAGCATCCTCCCAGTCTGAGCAGGCAGGTGAGATGGGACAACAGGAAAGGCAGGTGGCTGTTTGCCTGCTTCCTTCTCTCCCTCCCTCCTGCTGCCTCATGCAGCTCTGCCTCCAAGGGGATTGGTATCACCACCTGCAGCCCAATACGGAAAACCTACAGAGCTCTCCCCACCAGCCTGAGTGGGATGAGTAGCCACCATCACAGGACCCAGCACACATGAGGCAGCTCTCAACGAGAGCTCCATCAGTCCTGCAGTCACTATAGAGACATTTACTCTTCATGATTGCAGTAATTCCACTTTAATAATTTAACTGCTACAAACACTGATTGCACGGTCTGTTGTGCACAACTCCCACGTGGTTGATGATGATGTTTTACACTCTCCAGGCTAAAATCGAAACTGATGCAGGAACTACCCCTCCAGAATTGCTCATGTTACCCCACAGCTCACTGGGTGGGAGGTTGTGGCGGCCACCAGCAGTAGGAGCAGCCAAGGTCATGGTGCCCATCCTCCCCCACCACTGTGTGCACTTGCCAAAGGCCAGAAAAGGTTTTGCTCTGCAGCCTGGACGATGCCGTCAATCCCTAAGAAAGTGCCAGGAGTAATTTGGAAGGTTTGACAATAGCCAGGCTACTGGTGAAAACCTGTTTCCTGGGGGGAAACCAATTGTGTGGTCATCTTCCCCAGAGATGCACAGAAAAAAATAGTGGGAAAATAGTTTCTGATGGGAAATGTCATTTCACTGGGTTCATAATCATCAGGATCATAGGAGTCACCTTACTGATGGCTGGTGATACTGTCTAGTCCTGTGGGAACGTGAGTGCCAGTGGAAATGCTGCCCTGAGTGGGGATGTGGAGCAAGACAAGCCACACTAACCCTCCAGCACTTCCTTAAAGGTAGGTCCTGAAACACCTTTTCAGAATTTGGTGGTGAGACAGACCCCAGGAGCCATCCTCACCTTGTGTGTTGCTGGACGCATCCCAGAACTGAACAGCAGTGTCAAATACTGTCAGTGCACACCAGGTCTCACTTCTTGAAATCATTTCACAGTGACTGATAATGTCCCCCAGGCCCTGGGCCTGGAAAAACTTAACCATTTATCTGACAGAAAATGTTGTTGAAAGCACTGAAATAAGAACATATCAAAGTTTGTTGAAAAGTGAAGAAGAAGAGCCATTGGGGCAGATGAGGACCAAGGAGAACCTGGTTCTCTCTCACTGTATTCAGGAGCTGGTTTTCTCCTGTTTCCATTTTTTCAATATGTCATTTGCTGCCTTCAGTGTTACTTCCTCCTAAAAAATACCACATGTTTGGTCAGTGGCTCCCAGCCAAATCCCACTCCCCCCTCACTGAAGCCATTGTTGATACAAAAATCGTGTTCTCATTCTGGAGCATTGCAGGTACTGTATGAGACAAGGACAGGCACAGCCAACTGGGCAGCTAAAGGGGCACCTAGAGAGTCACCTCCTTGGCCAAGAAATGTAGGATGCTGATGGGACAAAGTTTAGGATGGTCCTGGCACATCTGCTGCCCCCAGCTCAGCTCTTGTGTCTGCAGGAGTGGTTGCTCCAGCTGGGATGCCATGGTGGGGCTCCAATGCCCAAGGCATCCTACATTTCTTCTTGGCATTTCTCTCATTAAACCAGCCCTGATTATTACTCCCAACCTCGCCTTCCTTAGTGCTGTCACATATCTCACCTTTGCAAAGCAGAATCGGATGAAATGGGTGTAGTTGTTCTTGTGGGCCTCGCTGTAGAAGGCGGAGAGGGGGATGGCAGCAAGCCCCTGGGAAGAGGAAGCACGTGGAGCTGAGGTTCCTGCTCTGGGGCTGGCCTGCAGCCTGCTGTGCCCCGGTGTGGGTGAACTCCAGGCCCCCCAGCCAGGAGCTTGGGTGGGCACATCCAGCACAGTATGGGCACAAACCCACCCAGGGCAAAGGCAGCAGAAAGGGCCAGACCCATTTACCTTGTTCTTGACCATCCACTTTGCAAATCTGTAGTCATAGGGCTCATCTGAGTTGGGGACATCGGGGACATCAGATTCTGCAGGAGAAAAACAGCAGGACAGAGGCTGGGGCAGCTGCCAGGTGCCTCAGCCGAGCCCCAAGCTGGCATCCTTGCAGCTTGGATGGGGAACATGCAGTCCATCCCTGCTTTGATGATGGTTTATGCGGGCTCCTGCCCCTGTCAGTAGTACCCCCCGCACACCCAGCCCACCTGGGCAGGACTGCAGGTGACTCACTGAACTGGGAGATGTCTGCCACCAGGAAGTAGGTGCCCTCGGGGACGATGGGTTTCATCCCCACATCATCCAGGCTTTGAACCAGCCAGTCTCTCTTTTGCTGCAGCTCCTTGGGCAGCTGGACAAAATAGCTCTCTGGTTTTCCATAGAGCATGAGCTCTCTCTGGAAACCCTGAGCCACGGCCTCCTGTAAGGAGAGAGGAGCCAGTGCCCAGTGGGAAGATGGTCAGCGCTTCCTTGAGAACTGAAGTTCCTGCAATTCACAGGTGACTAGGGAGCTCTCTGCCTCTAGCCTCTCTGAACTGCCCCTTAGATTTGTCAATGCAAGATAAGGAATATATCCCAGGCAGGCTGGATTCTCCCTTTTCTCCCTTTCTCCATGGGGCAACTGTAGGGAGAGGAAGGAGCCTCTCCAGGGCACCACAAATCACTTGTGTGTGCCCTTCGGGTCAGCTGTGGGCAAGAGGACCATCTCTTACTCCTGCTCTGAAGGCTTGGGAATTGCAGGGCCAGGTGCAGGGAGCTGCCTTACCTGGGCAATTGTGGCACAGTGGTACACTGAGTTCTGGTGCACAGTACGGAGGTGCTGCAGCAGCCTGTCAGGCCCCACAACCCAGCCCACCTGCAGCCAGGAGAGGAGGAGGAATATGGTGAGTCTCTGGGTACCTTCTCAGGCTCCCCTTCCTTTGCCTGTGCTGGTTTCATTGTATTTTCTAGACAGAACTTTCTTAAAGCACCTCTGGTACTTTCAGACCCTGAGGCTCAAAGCTGACTGTGGCCACAGTGTCCCCGGTGCTGTGCTAAGGCAAAGGGACAGGGATGGGGACACAACAAGGTGCCACATGGGATATTCACCTTCCATCCAGTGGCACTGAAGGTCTTCCCAGCACTCCCGATGATAAGCGTGCGGTCCCACATCCCTTGCAAGCTGGCTGGCAACGAAAGGAGAGAAACCCCAATGGCAGAGCTCAGCATGCTGCTTTCTGGGCTGCATTAATGGCACGTGGGAGGTCTCTGTCCACCATAATCCACGGTGATCTTTTGTGTTCACAGCACATCTTTCACCTGGATGAGCCTCAAAGCACATCCCAAGCAGGCAGCCAAGGTTTCTCAAGAGCATCTCCTTTTAATTAAGCATTTTCACAGGCATGTACCCAGCCCCAGGGGCTCTCGGGGATGGCAAGCACCATCACCCTGCATCAAGGTGATGGCATGTTACTCCAACTGGAAGAACAGGCTGAAATCATGTTGAAATGGATTTCCTGAAACTAGAGACCTCAGAAAACTGTAGCTTTACAAAGCATGGGACGAAAAACAGTTTCACTGGAGTCAAGGGGCTTTTGTTCTAGATCTCCTCTCTGACTGGCTCTGAAGTAATTCAGAAACCTTCTGTTTAGGACCTCGTTTGGAGGCTGAGATTGAAGTGCAGCAAAATACTTCCAGTGGGGGATTCATACCTAGTGCAGCTGTGCATGCAGGCAGCTCCTGGGACTTCCAGGGGGGCCAGTTCCCCACTCCCTGCCCTGAGCAGCCCCCCGGCCCCCAGCCCCGCCCCGTACCGATGCGGATGTGCTGTTTCCCGTCGTAGACCAGCCACTCGTACACCTCGTCGCTGATGCACAGCACGTCGTGCTCCACACACAGCTCTGCAATCAGCCCCAGCTCCCCACGGCTGAACACCTGCAGCAGAGATACAGCAGGAGCATTTCTGAGCCCCTGCTTGTCCCTGAAGGTTGTGGTTGTGTGTATCCTCCTGGCACCATCTCCCATGCCAGGGGGGACAGGAGCTGGCTGCAGTGGGCTAACAGGGCAAAAGCACTGCTGGCACAAAAGACAAGGCTTAAAAACACCAGGAGATTGAGCACAGCATGTGGTGCCCCCACAACACCCACCTCCCTTGTGTGCAAGGCAGGCTGAGTCACTGCTGCACTGCAGCACCCCAGCAGCTTCCAGGGCCCAGCATGGCCAGCAGTGTTACCTTGCCCAGAGGGTTGTTGGGTGAGTTGAGGACAATGGCTTTTGTCCGTTCACTGAATTTAGAAGCCAGCTCAGCTGGGTCCAGCTGCCAGTCTGCACTAGACATCAATTTTCCATCTTTTGGAGGATTCTAGAGAGAACATGAGAATCTTGGTTTGCTTTGCTACCTCTGCACTTTGTTTACCACTCACCTCTTTGGTGACTGCCGTGACTCTTCCCTTCTCCACCCACTCACCGGTCTCAGAGGGACAAACACAGGTGTCCCACCAGCCATTTTCACCATTGGCTCATAGCAGTCGAAGAAGGGTTCAATGATTATCACCTGGAAGAAAGGGACACGTCAGCATCCTCCTGGTCCTGCTCAGACCTTCCCTGAGAAGTACAGAGAGCAATGGGAGGGACAGGACATTTTAATCCCTAATTACTATAATGAAGAACCTGTATTGCCTGTGGGGAGTGTCAGGAAGGACATCACCCCTCAGGACAAAAAGGGTTATTTTGCTTTATGCAGAAATGAGGCAGTGCCCTGCAGCAGATAATTTCTTCCTTTGGAAGCTCAAGTACTGCTGAACGGGGATAAAACTGGTTTTGCTTTGAAAAAGGACAATGAAAAACAGCCTGCAGGTCCCCTGGGGGAAAGCTGCCAGTGCAACAAGCCCTAATCTTGGGTTACCTCATCACCTTCATCCACTAAGGCCTGGAAGCAGCAGAACAGAGCCTGGTATGCCCCCACAGTCACCATCACATTGGTCATAGGATCCAGGTCTCGTCCAAGCAGCTTCTCGAAAAACTGGGCTAGGACCTTCACCAGAGGTGGGTGGCCCTGTGGGATGAGAGGAGGGTGGGAATTGGGTTGCAGAAGACTCCTAAACCAAGGATGAACCCTTGGAAGGGGACTGGGAAGCCAAGAGCCCTATGAGATCTTCCAGCCTGGCTGCTTCAAACATCCCAGTAAAGCAGGGAGTTACTGGGAACTTCGAGCACGGGTCGAGGCTGGATGTGTGTTTTGCCTCATGCTTTTTCCTGTTAACTGCTGCCTGATGAGCTCTGAAGCAGCCAGGGCTGATGGGGAGTGAGGGGGTAGTGCTGGGGAGGGAGATCTGTCCACGCACGAAGGCACGGGTGTACTGGTGCAGCATGTGGTTCCCCCCGCCGAGGGCTCTCGTGAACGCCTCTGTCAGAAAGCCTGGTGCAGGGAAGTCGGGGAAGCCCTGGCCCAGGTTCACCTTGGAGTAGGTAGCAGCCAGTTTTACAAACTCCACCCTGGAGAGAAGGGAAACAAAAGCACTTTCAGAGGGTCTGAGCAGTGTGCTGGCTCAGACCGGGTCTGCTCGCAGCATCGCTTTGGAAGGGAGTGGGGTTGGTGTGCCTCCTGCAGGGCCATCCTGCTGCTTACAGGCAGGCAGGACCAAGCACAGGTCATTTCAGACCCAGTGCAATTAAACCAAGGATGATGAACTATTGCACTGGGGGAATGGTTTTAATTTATTCTCCCAGGAAGCAGCTCCTGTGGCCAGTGTGTGGTCACAGCTGAAAGCCTGTGGTGTTTCTGATCACGCTGGACTGAGCAGGAGGGGACTTGGTTTTCAAGCTCATACCAGCTCTGCAAAATTTAGCAACTAGACACTGTGAAGGCCTCTGCAGAGGGCAAGATTGGCTGAACTCGCTGCTCATCTCAAACCAAACAAGAGCCAGCTCACTGGCACTTTGTAGCTTGAACCCAGGCACAGCAGGGCCTTGGGGAGGGACCATTTAAATCTCCTCTTCCAGCAGGCAACTTTCCCAATGCCACATTGTGCCTGGCAGGATGGGAATGGGATTTAAAGCAGCCCTTCATCTGCCTCTCTGCTTGCAGTGCCCCAGGGTGAGCTTAGAGCAGGTGCCAGGCTGCAGCCAGAGTGCAGCAAATACTTGGTTCAGATTTGGGTACCACTGGGATCATTTGGGTGGATGGGGCAGAGGGAGGGTAATATTTCTGCCTGCCCAGTGGTGCAAAATACCTGATACATCATAAAGTGAGAGCTGCAGGCACAGAACTGACTCACGGTAAAGTCTTCTGGGACAAACTTGCTCTGATGTGCTTCCTGAACACATGCAAAGCAGGTGAGTGAAACTTCTGCTCTGCTGTGTAGCTACTGTGGTTTCAATCTTGTTTTAAGATGCCTAAAACCACATCTACCACCTGGGTAAACCAGATATTCTTTTAACTCACCAGATATTTTTATCTATTCCCTCCAGCCTCCGAGCTTGCACTGGCCTTGACATTTTTGCCTGCAGAGAGTGAAAAGGAAAGTGAGTTTGAAGCTTTTAAATGAGACCACAATGGGGCTGTGGCCTCCCCAGGGAAGTTTTTCCCAACAGAAGGTGTGCACTTTAGTATTGCTTCATGGGCTGTTCCTGACTGACCTTAGAGCAGTAATGCTGTTGCAGCGGTTTCTGCTTTCACTTACAAGTTTCAACAAGAATTGGGAAAATAGATGAACAAGAGCAGCTTTTGTACACTCACTGGGGAAGTGGCAATGCCTTAAACCTCATGACCTGTTGGGATTAGTCATGGGGTCAAGCTCAGCATGGCTGTAACAGCCAGGCCAAGGGCCCCAGACCTCAGGCTTTTACCTTCCATAACCTCTCCATCTTCATGGGAAGGACCTCCTTACTCTACAAGCCATGAAATACCCCCTTTTCCTAGAACAAACTATTTTATTCCATGCTGCTCTATGAAGTAGCAGAAGTAGATACTCTTCTGTCCTGATGAAGTGCTTGGTGAGGGGATTTGCTGTAGATCCTATAAAATGTGCAGAGTTTTCTATTTAAAGTTCGTGTCAAACCCAAGCAGTAACTAGGCACAGGCAAGAGAGAGCACAGCACAGAGGTCAGTGTGATGTAAAGAGACACTGAGGTACCATGCTGTGACTAGTTTGTAATTTCCATGTACATCATGGCTCAGGGGAGTGGAAAGAAAGACAGTAGGAAACACTGAAAGCAAAACCCTCCTTCCAGTTGGACAAGCACAGTGGGAGAAAGTTAGATGTGCTTTATGGGGAATTCATCACAATGAAAGGATGATGAAAAGTGGCAGAGACAGAATTTAATAACCCAGCAGTGCAGGGAAAAGGTACCCAGACAGGGAAGGGGCTGGAAACTGGAAACAAATAATGCTCAGTGCACCACAAAGAGCCAGCATAGGGGCATGAGGAGGGCAGCCCTGAAGCAATGAGTCAAGAAAACCATTGTCACCACAGCAAATAAAATACATTTGAACTGGAACAAATAAGGCATGTGAAAGCAGCTGAGGTGAGATGCAGAGCTGGGAGGTGCAGGAGTCTGTGCTCTGCCAGGACAGTGGGCGGGATACCGGGTCAGCCTCCTCCCAACACTCAGCTGCAGCAGGACTTACCTGCTCCCCTCTGCTGTTCCCACAGCACTGCACCAGACTTTGGATAGTGCCCCAAGGATATTCTGTGCTGAGGTCCTTAGATTTTTATACAGCTTCAGCCCTTACCAGAGATCTTTGCAAACACCCTGCCGAGGAGCCCTGTGTTTCAGAGGGCACCAGGTGGACTCTGCTCCAACCTGGTGCCGGGCAGACAGCCAATGACAAGCAGAAGTCACTGGCTCCCAGGGTAGCTCCTCTCCTCTCCTCTCC
>WAAG01087909.1:25838-49445 GCA_013390105.1 Tichodroma muraria | reverse complement strand
TTACGGTCACAAGACCTGGTGCCTGAGCTGATCTGCTTGGGAGCAGAAGGATTTATGGCTTGGAAAGTAAAAGATAGTTGGAGGTAAAATATTAACAGCTCCAGTGCTGTTCTTTCCAAGTGGGGCTGCTGCAGGTCAGAGAATTTAACAGATGACCAAGTGTGATGGGGATCAATGGGAAAGAAGGTGCCTTAAGCCTTGAAATTCCCAATGCTGAGGAAAGGCCTTGTCTGCTTCAGGAACAGAAATAACAAATACTTTTTTTGTCTGATGTTCCCTCCATCCCATCCTGTCCCCAGCCTGTGTGTGATGCTGCCATGGAGAGCAACACAGGCTCAGGACCATGCAGCCCTCAAATCTGTTTCGGCCTGTTCTGGTCCCCAGACAGAAGCTGCAGTTTGCCTGGCAGCCACACAGGAGAGCTGAGTGCCAATGCAGAGCACTTGGCATCACGATCTTCCACCACTGACTGCTGTGTGTGACTGCCTTGCTCTGCATGTTGGGATCTCTCAGTGGGATGCTGATATTTTCCAAGTACTCTGTAAGCCAAGAGGCTCTAGTAGAGACCATCAGATGAAGCAACCCCACAAAGAAGGAGCCTTCTGCTCTACGAAGGATATCCCCCTACTTATGATGATCCTTTAAACACGCTCCCTGGAAATAAGCAGGTACAGAGGAAGTTGCACCAAAGTGGTTTTTCCTGACGTGCTCTGTCTGCTCTTGCTGCCGAGGTGAGCTGCCCTGGGCAGGCTGCCAGCCAGGAACAGTCCCACTGGGCATTCCATACCTCTCCGGAGCAGGAGCTATGTCCAGCGCTGCTGTTCCTCTCCAGCAAGAAGTGACGCAGGGACGGTCCTGCTCTCCTGAGCATGCCACGGCTCCTCCTGTCTCACTCCTACAGGCACAGACCTGCAATTCCCCGGAGACAAAGGACACGGCTGATTCAACTGCTCCACAGGGTTAAAGCAAACATGCAGGGGCATGGGTCTGGGGCAGGCCCAGACCCGAAGCAGAAGTTGTTCTGCCACAGAGGAAAAGGCAAAACAAGCTGCTTTGTGTGTTGTCACTGCAATGTCCAACGGTGCTGGGGTTGTACTTTGTGCCCATGACACACAGGATCAGGATCACAAAGGCAACCATGACTTCTGCCTCCTCTCTCCCAGCCCAGGCTTCCCCCACTTTCCTCTGCGCCGACGGGAGTGGTACGGACACCAGCGAGAGGGCATCCTCTGGGAACCTGGTACTCAGCATCAGCTCCCCATCCAGTGTCACTTAGGCCAGGTAACTCTTGCCTCTGCCCTTCCTCCCTTGCAGCACCTTTACCTTCCTGGCTTCTCATACAGAGAATCTCTGGCCTCTCAGCTGCTGCAGCTCTGGTTTAGTCACAAGTTTTACTCCAATTAACAGGATGTCACCTTCTATCTCTAAAGTGATTTTAGTGAGTATCTTTCCTTCAAGGCCCTAAACAAATTAATTTCTGTGTCTAAAATGCAGCCTGTTCCTTCACCTCAGGTTCCTTCTACTATTCTACAGCATTACTTAAACATGCAGTATTTAAGCTAAAATAAGTGAATATTTTGTTAGGTACTTGAGATAAAAGCAATGAGGGTGAAGGATGCATGCACCTTTATTATGACCAGCCATTAATTAATTTACCCATCTGCCAAAAAATTAATTAAAACAGGTTTGAAGCTGACCAGCCCACAGGTAAGCTCTCAATACTCCTGAGGGCACTTTCCATCCTTACGTGAAGGATGCAAGTCCCCAGTGTCTCCAATTCTTATTATTTCTAAAAAAAGTGCAAAGCAGCTGCCAGCTGAGACCAGTGGGGTTTCACTTCTGTTTGCCAAATGGGAAAAAATAGCACAATTTATGGAAAAATGAGAAGCCAGAGCATCATATTGCTCATGACTACGAAATCTCCACCTTGTGCTTGCATGACACTGAGGATGTGGGGGGACGCTGCTATGGGGTGCAAAGCAAAGGAGTCCTGGAATGAGGGGACCTACTCTGCAGGGGACAGAACCAAAGTGTGGCAGTAAAAAAGGCTTTATCAGATTGCAGCAAACTGTAAGAGCTGTGCACAGGGCTGGGGACAGCACCAGACACCGCTCACTCTGGAAGGGTGCACTGGACTGAGCAGAGGATTTTGGAGGTGACAACCGAAGGTCACCTCGGGGACTGGTCACTCACCACCTCCAGCCCGCGGGTCGCAGCCGTCTCCTCCATCCCGGAGCTCCTCAAGTCCCCCCGTGGCAGCTCGGGGGTGCACCCGGGAGGCTCTGGGGACACGGCTGTCCCTGGATGTGCCCCAGGAGGAGCGCAGGACCAGGGCGGGTGCAGGGCCAGAGCAGCAGCAGCGCCAGCAGGAGCAGACACTGGGGACAAAGCAGCTGCCAGAGGGATAGCGGGGACAAAACCAACTTACATCGAGCTGGGCCGCGCTGCTTTAGGCTGCGAAGCCTGGCCCGGCCGCCCAGGCCGCCCGGGCACACATTCTGCCCTCTCCTCTGCCCGAAAGGCTTCACCGCGGCTGGGACTTCCTGGGAGGAGTCGCCGGGGCCGCAGGAAGGCAGGATTGGAGCTGCAGCCCTGGTGGGGAAAGGCGTACCGGGAAAAGGCTCCGTGGGCTCACAGCGGTTCGGCTGCCCGGGGAAACATCCCAGCTTGTTGTTCAGGTGGAAGCTCATGCTGGTATAACTATAGCGGCATATTTGTTGTGGTTTGGCCGTAAAAGCTTTAGCGTGGCAATGTCAGGGAATTTGAGCGAAGCCTTCGGTCATTTTGAAAAATGAATTTTTAGGTCAAAATCCTCTCAAGATTTAATCCTGCAGGTTTAATATTATTAGAGAAGGAAAGGGCTAAGTGTAAGGTCCTCCTGCCACGACACAGCCTAGAGCAGATCCTGCGGCATTGCCCGAGCCCCGGGCTGTGCGTGGCCAGGCAGGGACAGCAGCGGTTCCAGCGCGGGGCTGCGGGAGCTGAACTTCCATCAGTGTTTGAGAGCCGACAGGTGCTGCAGCGAGGTGTAGAGAGAAAACTGCCCTCTGCTCCCTCTTCCTTTTGTGACAAGGCTTGACCTGCGCCGATGAGTCAAGGTCGCGTTAAGTCTCCTGAATAATTTCTGTCTCCCTTTCACAGCAGGAAAAAGTGAGCCATGGGGAAAGGAAGCGGCTGCATCCGCTGGGCCAAAGGTTCCCAACCCCAACCCGACATCCCACAGGCATCCCTGAGGTGATTAAGCAGGAGGGAATGTCTGCAGGGAGAGGAAAACTCTGTTTTCTAAATTTCTGTTTAACTCAAACACTGAAACAAACAGATGGAAGGGAAAATTGGTTCTGTAAGAATGTTTGCGTCACATCCAGAGCCATTGAACGGCTCAGTGGCATTTTTTCCTGTGCTTTCTTTGCCCTGTCCTCCACCAGCCTTCCCTGGCCTTCCCTGGTTGTTGTTTGCCCCTGAACTGAGATCGTTTGATTAGATATATTAGCAAAAAGTCAATTTGGCAAAAAAGTGGCCAATTTTCTGTCAGGTCCATGAGTAGAACTGACTCAGGGTGAATGTGAGGGCAAAAGGTCCTGCAAGGAAAAAGGGATGTGGGCAGGGAGGAGCAGGGAGAAAAAGGGATGGACACAGTCCCCCACCTTCTCTGTCAGGATTTAGACTTTATATTGGTCCAACAGTATCATGAAACTTCACCCTAATGCCCTCTTGAAATTCAGCAGAAATTTCTGGATGAGGTCAGTGATGTAAAGGACACATCTGATGTTGTACTTTTTACTGTAAAACTCAAGGAGAATTACAACCCTCTTTTTCTTCAGGTAATTTTAACAAATACATCTGGACATGAACAATTCTTAATTAGCGTTGAGTTAAAAAAAAAAAAAGTCAGCTATTGCATCGGGCTGATAAGAGTCTACAGCACTATATCCTGGCACTGGGATCCCAGCTCCTCTGGTATAGGTCCTGTGCCTCTGGCTACAGGAAGTTGCCAAGACTTATAATATTCCTAGAAAGCCACAGATACACTTATTTTCTTGTTACAGACATCACTGGTGTATACAAGTTAAAATTGGCTGCACTTAACCCCTCAGAACTGCCTGCTGTACACTAATAAAATTACAACAAATGCCTTTGAACCATCCTTTATGAGTCTAGAAAGAAATTATGCTGCACAATGTCCTCCATTGCGTCAGCCAAATAAAAATAACTACCAGTGAATCACTCTTTTCTGGCACCACAAACTTCTGAGCTCCGGCTGGAGCTGAGGCGGCTCCTTTAAGACTGGCGCCATTTTGAGGGCTGCCCGGCACCAACATGGCGCTGCCGTCCTCACTCCCCCCCTTCCTGCTCACCCCCTATGGAGCGCGCCCTAGACAAAGATGGCGGCGCGGCAGCGTCGCCGTGCCCGCCCCCAAGATGGCGGCGGGACGGGGCGATGGGGCAGTGCCGGACAGGTGAGGTCAGATCCGGGGTGGGGCCGCTGCGGGCAGGGCGGACAAAAGGCGCCGGAGCGGCGTGAGGGAGGGTGGGCGCCGGGGGCAGGTGGGTGTGCTGCGGCCCCTTCACGGTCGCGGCGGGCAGGTGGGTGTGCCGCGGTCCCCTCACGCCACGGGCGGGCTGTGGGGACGTGTCCCCCTGTGGGGCGGTGTCCCGGAGGAGGTGGGCTGGGACGCCGGCTCGACGGGGCGCGGTTGAGGGGGCTCGGAAGCGGCAAGCAGGAAGGATTTGCTGAGTAATTCGGCAGCGATTCGGTTCCTTCGTGTCCCGCTGTCGCACCGCCTGGGGCAGAGGAGTCCTCGCCCCGTCTGTGAGGCGAGACAGGGCCGGGGTGTGCGCAGTGTCCCCCCAGCGAGGGGAGGACGCCGCTGTTTGTTACCTGCGGGCGGAAGCGTGGGGGGATTTATTTATATCTCCCAGAGGGTGTTTCCTTCTGTGTCCGGAGAGCCGCGGTCGAGTGGCGAGGGCTGGCGCCGAGGTGTGCTGGGTTGAGGCTGGTGCCCATTGCCTGGAGCGGGGAGAAGGTCAGACAGTCCTCTCCTTCTGGTGCTGCCTTTGCGGCACTGTGGTACGGCTAAAATGCAATAGCTTTGGTTTCCAGGGTGTTGCTTCAAAACCTGTCAGCCCGAATGGTAACTTTGGGCTCAAGAGGAATGAACCCTTGGACACCTTCAGCATTATGGGGTTGGACTTTCTCCCACTGATGTCTGTTCTTTTTCATTTCTCCCTGTCGTTGACAAGATGCTCTCCGATGTTCCGCAGTCCTCTCCTACATGGCTGGGAGGCTGGATGCTTGAGAGATCCCTCTAAGGATCTGCTCCCTTGCCTGTTTTCCCATGCCCTGTGCTGACGTGCAGGAAACAAGGAAAAAAAACCCTAGCCGTGTTGTAATTTTTGTTGATGGTGCTAAACTGCTTCTACTTCAAGCAGATCCATGTTGTGAAGGAAGGGGGCAGTTGCTTGAATCTGGAGTGGTTAGGAGTGTGATCTGTGCTTTCTGATAGTCCTGATAGTAGCATTTAAAGTGGATCAGGCTTTTCAGACTAGAAAATAGGCAGTAAAGTCGTCCCTTACCCTGACAATGATTCGTTATTCTGTCTCTACTTGTGTAGGCTTAGTTGTGATATTAGTATTCAGCATCTCTTTTGGCTGGGTCTGCAACACCTGCTTTTTTGGTAACCTATGTTAGAATAACAGATGCTGGGAATTCCTTTCTGCTAAGAGTTTTACTTGGCTCCTAGTGTTCTTTCCATGTTTCTAGGTATCAGCATGTCTCTTTTTGGCTCCCAGTGACCCTCTGAGTTGTTTGTTGCTTCTTATATACTGTTTGCTGAGCTTTTACGTGTCCCTGTGTGAACTCAATTCCCTCTTTTTTGTTCATAATCTGTGTTTCATTTCAGGGAAACTGTTCCCATGGCTTGTGGGGAGTGCAGCGCTTCAGCACTCGCTCAGGATCCAGCACGTAGGAATATCAGCCACTTCCAGCACAGAGAACTGACGTGCAGATAGCAGAACCCTGCTGCAAGGTGAGGGCTCTGGGCCAGCTCTGAGTGGTCAAGCCAAAAAAAAAAAAAAAAATTGACCAGGGTCCTGCTTAAACAGAGATGAAAAGCACAGTGCATGAGGTAATTGGTACGGAAGAGAGGTGGTTGGTCAGACAGTGGTGGGGAGAGTGGTGGTATTTAATTGTGGTAGTGTTGTTTAAATTCTGGGAGCCCTTAGCCAGCCTGGAGATGACAAAGGAATTGAGCCTTGTCCAAAGTAGCATATAACTGTATATAGTCACCCAGAAAACTAACTCCTGGCCATGTAAACCCTGAGTTCTCGCTGCACTTTACAGTAAATACAGAGGCTGCCCACTAAATGTTTTGGTGACTGCTGCCTGAAAGGAATACAGCTGAGAAATAGGAAGAGCTGTTGGGTTTGGTGGGTGCCCTTCCATTTCCTGTGGGGTGATACTTGTCCTCCTGCATCTTCAAGCAACTTTTCCCAGTGCTCTCACCAGTCACCTGTGTGGGTGTCAGTTAGGCAATGGCAGAAACTGGTTGAAGGACCCTCCCAGCTTCCTTGACTCTGAACTGGGACAGTGATTAAAGGGATTGCAGAATTCTATGCCCATCTTCAAGGTGGGAAATTCTGTCCAGCTTGGCCGTGTTCTGAGTAGGGATGTGCAGTGTGTTGATTCCAGGCTTGTCTGGTGGTCTGGCAGTTCACTGATTTTTTTTTTTTTTTTACATTTATTTATATATTTTTTGGTCATGGTACTTGAAAACTCTTAATTCTTGTATGTCAAAGTCAACATACATAAATATTTCCTTAAAGCATGCCAGAAGCCATGTGTTAAAAGCTAATGTTGCCGTGCTTGAGATGTGAGTGCCTGAAGCCTTCCAGTGGTGACTTTTTGAAGCTGGTTACATTCTAGTAACTGCTGCAGTCAGTCAGAGAGATGGCTTGTGGTTTGGGGGTCCCTGATGCTATTTTTGAAAGATTTTAAATAAGCAGTGGAGGTCATGTGTATCAAATTATTGCTGTGCGATTAGAGCAGGCTTTTTAGAAGCTTTCATGTGCTTCTTCCACATACTAAAGAAGGTTTTTGTTCAGTAGAGTACTTCAGAAGCAAGCCCTTTTGTGTTTAATTGAGCTTTACTGGTATATCAGAAAAAAGAAGACTGGAACTATGGAGAAGGGTTTATTAGGATTTTTGTGTGAGGCTCCTTAAAGTGAGGAGGAGTTGTGCACAGCTATTGTTTTGGTAATGGTTAAAATTCAGAGTCTTCAGCTGCAGTGTGGTACGTCTCCCTTTATGCATTTTTACAAGTGTTTTCAAACCCAGCCTCAGTTTAGGATATGCATATTAGTACACTATGTATATTAGGACACTAATATACTTGCTTTGAATTTAGTGTTCATTTCTGACCTGTTGTCAGTTATGCCAAAGCTCTGCTCTGCCTACCCTTCCCACAGAGAACTGAGAACAGCTGGTTCCTCCAGCTTTCGATGCTGGAATTAAGTGCTGAAGGGGCCCTCTCCTGCATCTGGTGAGGTGCTTGGAGCTGTTCTGGTTTTCTTGAGTGGTTACTAACAGAATTAATTCAAATCACTTGTATTAGGCAGCACGAGGGAGTGCTCCATTGTGTCCTGTTGGAAGAAGCCAGTTGTACTTTTCCAAGACAGCTTCAATGCCCTGTCCTTGAGGCATTTTTGTTGTGGCAAAGAGAAAATTAATTTTGGATAGGAAGCTTGTGGCCATGTACATTAATAATTTATGAGCTGACACAGCCATTTTGCTCTGGTTTACATCAGTGTTGCAAGTCATCTGATGGCACTTAAATTTACAACACCAGAACACGGTCCCTGCCCAAGTGTCAGTGATGCTGGTAACTGCAGACTGGCCCCAGTTCTGTGCAGCTGGGGCAAAACAGTGTCAGGAGGCAGAAAATGTGGCAAGCCAAGTCCAGCATGGGTTGTTCTGGTGGTGCAGCTGTTCTTCCCTGTACGTGTCAGGACACGCGTGGTTGTGTGATGGTAAACAGGAGCTGTTGCACTGGAGTTAAGACTGACAGTCTGTGTCTGACAGAGTCAACTAATGGGTAGCTATAAAGATGATAAAATACTACTCCTATTGTAAGTGGATTATTGTTTTTGATGAACTTCAGTGAAGACATTGTGATGCAGTGGATTCACTTCATCCTGCTGTGTCTTGTGGCTTGGGTGGGGCTGAACGTTGTGAAAACCACCTTACCCTGCTCTCAGTGTTGGGTTCATTGCTTGTTCAACTGAGAGAGGAGTGTAAATTCTGGCAGCTGCTGATCCACCACTCTCCTTGTCTAAATGATAAATGACCCTTTTAACTTGACATGGAATCATAGAGTGGCTTGGGTTAGAAAGGACCTTAAAAATCACCTAGTGATCATGTTCACTTCCCCAGATGTTTTGTCCCACAGGAGAGGTTTATCTTTTTAAAGCAGAAGGGGCCTGATACAGGGATAATGGTTATTTAGGTCTTTGCCATCTGGCTTCACTGCTGTTTTGTTCTAAGCAGCAAAGGACAAAACAACTTGAGTTGTTCCATCTCATGTCTTGGGCTTTTCCAGTTGATCACGTGTCTGTCCTTGAGCTTGGAAGGTTTTCTGAGGGGTGCCTGAAAGCAGCTCTGTTTTCAGCCTCCCTTTTTTTTCCCCCCTCTTAATTCTGGACTTAATAAACATGTGGGAGGAGAAACATAAATTCCCAGTCCCATTTCTGCCCGGTAAGCTCTTGCATTTCCTGATTTTTGAACAAAGAGCTCTGTGTCATGCCCTTCTTTAGGATTTCAGGTGGCAGCTTGCTGAGGAGGGAAGCTCTGCTCTGTTGAAAACTTACTGTAACGTGTTGTAGCTCGTTAATAATCAGGGCTGTAGTCTTGAAAGCATCAAGGCTTTTATTTCCTTTGTCCACCTCTGATGCTGTCAGCACCTGAACAACTCCCTCTTTCTCTGGGCTTCTGAGAGGTAAGAAATTCTGTCAGCAGGGTTTGACTTACGCTTTGTAGTCCACAGTCCTAAAATGAAATCAACTGGTAATTAAAAATGTGTAAATGAAACTCAAGGGTTGAAAGATTCAACATAAAATTCATTCACATCTACTTACCCAGAACTGTTTTGTGAGACTGATTCACTTGAAAGCTGTATATGACTAAAGGTGGGGTTTTTCTTCAAATCAGGGAGGTTTGTGCATTCTCGTATGTGTCCTGAGGTTGAGCATATAAGTGCTTTTTGGCCACTAGCTTTGTTAGTAACAGAATGGCCAACAGAGGAGGAAAGAGGAGGCTGGATAAAGTATTTAGCAGTGATGAGTCAAGCTGACAAACTGGCCAGTGAAACAGAACAGTGATGTTGTTTCTGTTCACTCTGTCCCAAGCTGGATGTGCAGGCCAGCAGCTGCAGGCAGGAATTTGAAGCACTGTCATCTAGGTGTCTGTTGACAATTGGTCAGTCTTCAGTTTTTGAAATTAAATGGTTTTGGACAGAAGAATTGTCCAAATCAGAATAGTTATTCTGTTAATACCTGTGGTTTGTGGGAAGCATTCGTGCTCTCAGCTCTGTCAGCCTTTAAGAAGGTACTTGCTGCTTTTATGTCTGTCTCTAGATATGTTTAATCTTGTTTCTGACTGGTTTTACTGTGTAGGTGTGGTTTGTTCAGAATGTCCCTGTTATTCCAACATGAGTGATTATCTTTCTCCTGCAGGTGTGTTTGGTAAAATGTAGGATTAGTGCTTGGTGATGCTTATTGTTGGCTGAAGTCTGGGTAGGTTTGGCAGGCTGGTTATGTAAGTCTGGAACTGCTGTTCCTTCACTTGGATCAGCCTTAGTGGGGAGGCTGTAGGTTTGTGCCCAGCAGGCTGAGGCAGGGATGGTCCCTGGTGGGATGCAAATCTGGATCCAGGTGAATTTGCAGGCCCTGAAGAGCTATGTAGTAGCCAAACGTGTATATATATTTACACATGGAATGTGTAAATATTTCAGGAGCATGTTTATCTAGGCTGGATTGATCCTGTTGTATGACAATGAGGCTTTAGTATACAGATCTTTTACTGAACAATCTCAGATGCTGCTGCTCTAAACTGTCCTGAGGTTGTTCTATATTAGATATAGAAAAACTCGAAGTAGTGTTGCTTGATGTAGCTGAAACCCTCCAATGTGAAGTCATTTCTGAGGGGGCAGGGCATAAAGGACTGCTCAGGGACTATGTGATAGCAAGGAAAGGTCTGTGGAATGCAAAACTTGAAACATCTTTGAGACATCCACTTGTAAGATTTCCCCCCTCTCGCTCTCTCCCAAAGCCTGTCTATTTAATTATACCCTTGGAAAACTTGGTGTCTGATAAGTTGACAGGAGTTTAGACACAGGAGTTTTGATGTATTAGCTTATGCAAGTTAGTGAAGTCAACTTGGCCTTAAACTTAAGCACTCTTTTAAACTCTCAGTATTGATAACTTCCCTGTGGCAGAGGTAACTACATTGCCTTTTCTGAGCTCCAGCTGGAAGATTCTGCAGTTTGACATATATACAAAGGAGCTTGGATCCTTCTTCACCAACACCACCCTGACACTGAACTTCCTTTTCCATAGCTGTTGCTTGTCAGACAGCTGACAGTCTGTCACTCAGTTCAGGTGTTCTGTGCTCAGCTCTTGGTGAGGCTACGTGGTGGAAGTGCCTTGACAAATAAAGCTTCTTCACACTGAATATTTTACTGCTGACAAAGCGTCCTGGAATCCAATTCTTAAAAAAACACAAACTGGAAATCTCCCGTTTGCTGGTCCTGGGGATCTTGGTCTGTTCTTGGTCACAAGGGAGGTAACTCTTTCTGGCCAGCTCTCTTCATGCAAGGATTGTTCCCAGTCCTGTGCCAGAATAATACCTTCCATTTAAATCCCTCTGTTCTACTGCTCATGTTGGGAGAGTTGGTGTTCCAGCTACCTGCGTGTTTTCTTCTTATAGAGTGGTGGAAATCCCAGTCCTTGTGGGGGGAAGCCTGTGTGTGTGAGAATCAAGTGACAGAGATGACCCCTGAGAATTTGACTTTAAGTCTGCTGTTGTCATCCACCCCAGCAGCAAAACTGCTCTAATCCAGCATGGAGAATGTTGCAACAAGAATCGTGTTCTAAAATGATTATAAGATGGAGTTCACAAAATAAAGATGGCATTTGATGACAAGATGCATCTCCTGATGTAGAACCATCAGGAATTAGAATTGGATTGCATGCACAGGGAATCTGGGTGAGGAGGGATGTGACTTTCCCCATCTACTTTTTCAAGTTTTTGCTGGGTACTTTTCCCTTTTACTGCAGATGCTGGGAACAAGGTTAGATAAGACATAGCAAATTCCAGCTCCTGCAGGGGTGGCCCCTAGTTTTATTTTTCTTCTTTGGGACCTGAATGGGGTCTCCACTGCTGCCAGAAGTGGGAATTTGCTGTCAATGTTGTTTTCTTCCTCTAGTGCCCCTGTCATTGTTCCTGGAAGGCAGGAGATTTCCTGCTCCACCCTGTTAATTGCTGACACTGGACTGTAGTAGGTTCTCAAGAGATGCTCATGGTTTTTTTTTTAGCTGTCCTGTAAGTGCACAGTGTAAAAGGGGATTTCCTACCCCAAGTAACTGGTAAGCAGAATTAGGGAGCCAGCTGTGTTAATTTCTTTTTGGTTTCCTTCCTACGTAACCTCAGCTACAAATCAGAGTGAGTGGAAGGTTCATTTCTTGTGAGAAAGAGTTAGGCTTTTTCTGGATTGAGCAAAATGAGTAAACCCAGCACTACAACCCATGTTTGCAAATGTCATGAGACCCCAATTCCTGGAAAGAGATCATCCCAGTTTCATAATCCTATATGGAAGGTCTGATATATCCTACAAGTTTCTCTACCAAGAGGGATGAAGGAGGAAGCAGGAAGGATCTTTGAGGAGAAGTGGTATCAAGGCAAGAGGAAAGAGATAAACATACTTTTTTTTCCCTTGATATGGAGTAGGAGTAGGTTCTTTCGTGAATAGCTGTTTAACTGCTGGATTCATTTCAGTGTAGTGGTGGGTAGAGAGAGCTTCTGTACCCTGCTTTATCCTGCAGTTATTATTTCTGTAGTATGCACAGACAGCTTTTCCTAAACGTGTCTCGCACGTGGGCTCTCCCCTTCCTGAGGCAGATGTATCCCGAGGAGGAAGCTGAAATGCGCTGCCTAGGGCTTGCAGCAAGGTAGTCACAGGGCTGTGAGGAAGGCTTTGAACACCTTGTCACTCTTCTCTGGCTGCTCAGGAGCTGTCTAGAAGAGCTTCAGCTTTGCCTGCTCCCTCCCCTGTGGATGCACAATTCTCCTGCCCTGTTTAGGGCAGTTCCTTCTGCAGAGATGTGTCAGCCACTTCTCGGGGCACTGCGGTCCTACAGGACATTTTTTTCCTCTGACAGTGCTCTAGATGGCAGTTTTCATCCCTTGTTTGTGACTTTACTGGTTGATCATTAATAGATTTGCTGTTCCTTGTTTTACTGAATTTCTAGAACAGGTAATGCCACTTTTTCTCTCTAAATTGCCAACTCAAAAAGGAAAAAGAGGCATTTACCCAGTCTGTCTTTTGTGATGGTCTAATGTAGTGTTGGACCTGAATGGGCAGAAGGAAAAACATTACTTCAGGAATGATTTTCATCTGTCAATCTACCACCTGTAGTTGCGTGAAACCTTCCAAAGCAGCACTGAGCCAAAGCTGTCATTGGACCGTTGATTGTTGCAAACAGCAAACCAAAGAATAGAGTTCTGTATTTAGTGTCTCTAGGGAATGTGGTGCTTTTAAATTCATGATAGGAATGGCTTTCTTTGCAGTTCAATGATGGAAGTTAATTTTGAATAAGAACTTGAATTCTACCAAAGCTGGTGATGTGGGCACTCCCCTTGTCACAGAAGGCTTTGTTTCAGCCAGTGATATTGAGCTTTCAGCCCCTCCAGGATTTGTTGGGCTCTCTGTACAAATGAAATCTTATGGCTTGGGGTAAGATGATTGAATTTTTTTCTCCTTTATGCTTGAATTGTGCGAGTTTCAAAATGACTGCAAGATTAGTGCTTATCTTGCTCCCTTACTTTGCTAGAAGGATGCTGTGGTATTACTGCTTTTTTACCATCATTGGGATGAATTACAGTGACTCCATGTTCTTCTGTGTTACCTGTCAAATAGGGGAATTTTGTAAGCTACGTTATCCATGGATCAGTCAGTCTTTGGGGCCTTCTATGGCCTGTTGAAGAGCATGCTCAAAGTTTCATCTGCAAGTCTGAAGAACAGAACAAGCACTTCCATCAGGCCTGTGCTTCCCAGAGCCTTTTAGTTTCCTTTGTGACACTCAAATCCCAGCTGAAATGAGCTCTAGTTGGGACTGGTTGGTCAGAGAAGAAAATTCTTCAAAGTATGTTTCCCCCTTTCTCTGTTTCTGAAGTAAGGCAAAAATCACAGCTGCTATAGCATTCAGCATTTCAGTACTGAATTTATCAGAAGGCAAGTAGCTAATCTTTCCTTGGAGAATTAACACAAAGGAAGGAAGCCAAAATTACTTACTTGGAGAAGTCATGATATTGAGCAGTGTTTGTTCTCTTTTCCAACTTGCTTTATGAATGTCATAATGAATTGCATTAATGAAGTGGTTATAGGAAATGTAACTGTATAGTATGTAGATCTTTTTCCTTGCCCCTTCAATCTGAGAACCAGCCATACGTAGAATTTTATGTAGAAGCAGTAACAAACCAGTGATAAATATGCTCTGTGTATAGATTTTACCACTTCTAACAGTGCTGGCAAATTCCTTCATCCCTGATAAAATCCCTAGATAAAACAGTAAATTTTCAATACTGTTCTGGTCAAGGGAGTTAAGCCTGCTCTGTGGGCTTTTTTTTAAGTGCATCTTACCCCACAGACTGCTAACTATAAGTATCAGTTGTGAGGTTTTGTGACCATTTGTCTGTCAGGGAAGGCTGAACAAACTTCACCGCCTGGGCTGTAGCAAATGACTCACAGGCAGCCTCATTCATTTGTCTCACAGTTACTTGAAATTGCATCTTGGCTAATCCCAGTTTTGCTATGCCAGTACTTAACACGTGTTTTCTCATGCCCTCTTGAAGAGCAGAACAAAACCCTTTAAGCTGTTTCTGGTTTGCTTCCAGGTGAATCATGATTCCAGTCACCGAGCTGCGCTACTTCGCTGATACTCAGCCAGCCTATCGCATCCTGAAGCCGTGGTGGGACGTCTTCACGGACTACATTTCCATAGTGATGCTGATGATCGCCGTGTTCGGAGGGACGCTCCAGGTCACCCAGGACAAAATGATTTGTTTGCCCTGTAAATGGGTTACCAAAGACTCTTGCAATGACTCTGTCAGGGGATGGACAGCAGCAGCCCCGGAGCGTACCTACTACAACACTAGTCTTGTTCCTTCTGCTGATTCGGGGCCTACGGGGATCCGATACGATCTGGACCGGCACCAGTACAACTACGTGGATGCCGTGTGTTACGAGAACCGTCTTCACTGGTTTGCCAAGTATTTTCCTTATCTAGTGCTGCTACATACCCTCATCTTTCTGGCTTGTAGCAACTTCTGGTTCAAGTTCCCAAGGACCAGCTCCAAGCTGGAGCATTTTGTGTCTATTTTGCTTAAGTGTTTTGACTCTCCATGGACAACGAGAGCATTGTCTGAGACAGTGGTGGAAGAGAGTGATACCAAGCCAGCATTTGGGAAAATGAATGGCTCCATGGACAAGAAATCCTCCACGGTCAGTGAGGATGTGGAAGCCACTGTTCCCATGCTGCAGAGAACAAAGTCTCGAATTGAGCAAGGGATTGTGGACCGGTCTGAGACTGGTGTCTTGGACAAAAAGGAAGGTGAGCAAGCCAAAGCACTCTTTGAGAAAGTGAAAAAGTTCCGTACTCATGTGGAAGAGGGAGACATAGTTTATCGTCTGTACATGAGACAGACCATAATCAAAGTAATCAAGTTCATTCTGATAATTTGCTATACTGTGTACTATGTCAACAACATAACATTTGATGTAGACTGTAAAGTAGACATTGAGAGCTTGACTGGCTACAGGATGTACCGCTGTGCTCATCCTTTGGCCACTCTCTTCAAAATCTTGGCTTCTTTCTACATCAGCCTGGTGATTTTCTATGGTTTGATCTGCATGTACACACTCTGGTGGATGTTGAGGCGGTCACTCAAGAAATACTCCTTTGAGTCCATCCGGGAGGAGAGCAGTTACAGTGACATTCCTGATGTGAAAAATGACTTTGCTTTCATGCTCCATCTGATCGATCAGTATGACCCCCTCTACTCCAAGCGCTTTGCTGTCTTTCTGTCAGAGGTGAGTGAGAACAAATTGCGGCAGCTGAACCTCAACAATGAGTGGACTTTGGAGAAACTGCGCCAGAGGATCACCAAGAACTCTCAGGATAAGCTGGAATTGCATCTTTTCATGTTGAGTGGCATTCCTGACACAGTCTTTGACCTCATTGAATTGGAGGTCTTGAAGCTGGAGCTTATCCCTGATGTCACTATTCCCCCCAGCATTGCTCAGCTCACCAGCCTTAAGGAACTGTGGCTCTACCACACAGCTGCCAAAATTGAGGCCCCAGCCCTTGCCTTCTTGAGGGAGAATTTGAAATCTCTCCACATCAAGTTCACAGACATTAAGGAGATTCCTCTTTGGATTTATAGCCTGAAGACACTAGAGGAGCTTCACCTGACAGGGAATTTGAGTGCTGAAAACAACCGGTACATTGTGATAGATGGACTGAGGGAGCTGAAGAGGCTGAAGGTGTTAAGGATGAAGAGTAACCTCACCAAGCTGCCACAGGTGGTGACAGATGTTGGTGTGCATCTTCAGAAGCTTTCCATCAACAATGAGGGCACCAAGCTCATTGTCCTCAACAGCCTTAAGAAGATGGTCAACCTGACAGAGCTTGAGCTGATCCGGTGTGACTTGGAACGCATTCCTCACTCTATCTTTAGCCTCCACAATCTGCAGGAAATAGACCTGAAGGACAACAACCTAAAGACCATTGAGGAAATCATCAGCTTCCAGCACTTACATCGTCTCACTTGCCTTAAATTGTGGTACAACCACATTGCCTACATCCCCATGCAGATAGGCAACCTGACCAACTTAGAACGCCTTTACCTGAACCGTAACAAGATAGAGAAGATCCCTACCCAGCTCTTCTATTGCAGAAAGCTTCGGTACTTAGATCTCAGCCACAACAACTTAACTTCCATACCACCAGATGTTGGACTTCTTCAAAACCTGCAGAATCTGGCTGTGACAGCCAACAGGGTAAGTGAGCAAAGAGCTGAGTTGCCGTGTGAGGAAATAGCACTGGCACTTCTGTTATCTGTGTGATTAAACATGCTACAATGGTCTGTGGATAGGACTGGCAATGCTTTTGTATCTCTCTGAGGGGTTTATCTCAAGCCAAACATTGCAGATCGATCCAGGGCAAGCCTATCTTCTAAGAGCCCTTGTTCTGTTGCATTTCCTCTCTTACGAGTAAGACTGCTTCCATGTCCCAGTTGGAGGTTGTTTAGAAGCCCTGAAAGTCAGTTGTTTCTCTGCAGTTGGAAGCATGTAGTCTCTAGAATGATGTTGATTTTGGGCTTAAAATGGAGATCTGAGAAACTGTAGTCTTACTCAAAAACTATGCTTAAACCTGTCTACTTCAGACATGTACATACTCTATGGGAGCAGACAGGTAGAGAATGCATGTCTGGCTTACAGCTTTCCTTAGAGTATTTTGCATTTGCAGGGAGTACTCCATAGTTTAGTCTTGTAAACATGTGCTCTTTGTTTCAGGCTAAGTGCAGGGCAGATTACAGAGGATGACCAAGTGTGCTCTGCTGCCTGATTACCATAAGCTATTTCTTGGCTTGTGTTGGAGGGTGTTTATTTGCTTAAAGCTGAAACTATATCCGTGTCTAGTTTTCTGTTCCTTTGTTTAAGACTAAGGAGACTTCATTTACCATGTCTGACAAAGCCGAAACTTTCATTCATTCTGTCTGCAAATTCCTGGGAGACTCTCTTCTTCCCTTTGAGTTTATTATCACCTAAACTTGAAAGAGCCTCTAACATAGGTACAAATTGCAGACAGACATAGTTAGGTGCTTCTGGTTTCTTCTAGGACCAAGCGGAATTGTCCTGGAGCAGTGCTAGTTTTCACTGTCATACGTCAAGGTCCTTCCTACTACTGGCAAGATCTGTTCCTGGCAGAACACTGCCAGATTGCTTGTGGGAGTCATAGAGCAGCTTGAGCGTGGTTTGGCTTTTCACAGAAGTGCTCTCAAATCAAGTATTTAATTGCTAATGCATTTCAGTATTAGACAGGGTTCTTAAAACTCCAGCCATATTTTGAGGTTGTGCCTCTGCAAAGGGCAGACAAGGGGCAGTCATTCAGCAATTCCAACTGAACAGCTGCTTACTGGGGTTTCCTGGCACTAGAGGGTTGTGCATCTGTTTGTGTGGGTGGCTGAAGCTCTGGTAAACTTTGTGGTATGTTACTGTTCAGAACTCAGATAATTCTGCACCATTTGCCTTCTGGCAGCCTTCCTAGCACAGCTTCCAAATGGTTAATTTGCAGTGGATCCTCTGCAGTTTTGGGGTGGAGCATTTCTTGGATGAAAGGAGTTAGAGGCAGCTCCATTTCCTGCAGCACTGTGTGGCACCACCCATTTCTCTCTGGGAAAAAAAACATGCAACAGGAAGGCTGGAGCAGCCTTTGCTCTGGTGTGTTCAGAAACAAAAGGTGGTGAGGACCTCATGGAACAGTCAACCTGTACCAGGTACCTGGGCAAACCAGAATTACTGGGGCTCTGACAGCCTGGTTACTCCCAGTAAATGGTGACAGCAAGAAACACAAGGACTGGTAGACTGGCACTTCCCAAGGCCAGGAATTGTCTCAAATGTCCTCTCTTAGCTTAGCAATCTTAGTAAATAGAGACTTCTGGAGCTGGCTGGCATTACTGTCTTGTTCTGGAAAGCAGGCTGTTATAACACATTGCTTCCTTCCTAAACCAATACTTGTCCTGCAAATAACTCTATTATTTTCAAGAGTCTGTGATCATACGTTGCTGTTTGCAAAACACTCCACTACCAGTAACAATGACTGCATTGAATTGTCTCTAATTGCTCTGGTTTCATCTTGGCTTTTCCTTTGACTCCTCATTCAGAATGGATTACAGGCTAATTTAGCCATGAATTATATGATACGTAATTTGAGTTTCAGAAAAGTCATGTTTGCTTTTAAAGGCAAATGATAGCCTCCAAGCTGAGACTTTGTATTAAGGGGAGAATCCTGAGTTGCTGCGTTTAGTTTCTAGCCTAGTGTTTGCTAAACCTTAGCCATTTCCCAAAGAAATTCTTTGGGAGGACTGGACTATTACAAGGATTTGCTAGAAATAAGCCTTATTAAATTAGTGATTCATGGTTACCTGAAGGTGGTGCTGGGAAAGCTAACAGCTGGTGCTTTGCTGTTGTATTTTGGCACTGTAAAAAGCCCCTGTGACTTGGAGCCTAGAAAGTCTTTGCAATGTTTCACAGCCCTACAGAAATGATGGAAGAAGATTCTCAGTTCTCAGGGCCAAGAGGTTGTACTTATGTAGCCTCTGCTCAGTTTACAGCCCAACTAAAAGTCCTGATTAAATCCAGTCTTTGTTCAGTGTAATGTCAACTGTAGAATGGCTTCTTAAAGCAAAGAAACTAAGATCCAATGACTGAAGAAGTCAGTCATTGACTAAGTCATCCAATGACTAAGAATGAAGGATTTGGGAGGGAAAGAAGCCAATACAGGTGAAAGCATGTGACAGTATATAGGCCAGCTGTGAGCAGGTTTCTGGTCTTCTAATCCTGGCCTTGGAGACAATATCTGCTTTAGCCACCTTCGTTGGTGATCTCTTGTAACTAGTGCAGTGTCTGAAAGAGGAATCCATACAGTCATGGTGCTGGAAGCACCCAAAGCAGGAAGCTCAGAAAGCAGGAACTCACTCAAGGAGAAGTGCATGATTGAAAACAATGGTTCTGTAAACCTTGGAGCTTCGTGTTGGCTTGTTGGTCACTTGTGAAGGCGTGTCCGTGTCTGCTGGTGACTTTGCCTATGATTGGTTTCTTTTTTTCAGATTGAGTCTCTCCCACCAGAGCTCTTCCAGTGCAGGAAGCTGAGAACCTTGAACCTGGGAAACAACGTGCTGCAGTCACTGCCCTCGCGGGTGGGAGAGCTGACGAATCTGTCGCAGATAGAGCTGCGAGGGAACCGCCTGGAGTGCTTGCCTGTGGAGCTGGGAGAGTGCCCGCTGCTGAAACGCAGTGGGCTCGTGGTGGAGGAGGACCTGTTCAACACCCTGCCCTTGGAGGTCAAGGAGCGCCTGTGGAGGGCAGACAAAGAGCAAGCTTGAACCCTCGAGAAAAGGGAAAAGCCTCTGATCAACTAGAAGGCAGCAAAAGGCCATTTCAGTCCCCTTTCACCCAGATGCTCCCCTTTCTCCACTCCAATCACTATCAAACTGGCCAAGGAGTCCTTGACAAACATGACTCTGAATGAGTCAGCTTCTTGCCTCAGATGCAGGATGGGGGAGGCTTGGGATCAGGATGAGGATCAAGACAGATTAATTGGCCTCTGAGCAGGGCCCAGGGGGAATTAGAGGTGTTGCTGTTCTTCTGGACAGGAATTGGGCTGAGGTGGATGGTGCTGGTGAGAAGAAATGACCTTTGAATGGAGGAGAAAATGAATGTGGGGATTGCTGCATTGCTCCTAATAGGGCTTATATGTGTCAGGGACTGAGGGAGTCCAGTATCCTGCAAGCAAGGACCAAGAGACAAGGAAACCTCTTGAACCTCCATCTCTGTGACAGCTGGTACTGCTACCCTCTGACTCAGATTCAGTCAGTGAGGCCCCAGATTGGGGTGAGATAGGACACAGACAGCTGATTTTATCTAGATGCTGGCATTAGGATTTGGGAGATAAACATCTCGCAGCTGCTTGAAGGCAGATTTTTTTTTTTACTAATTTTCTTTCCCCTTTGCACACTCCCAACCTTCTCCTCTACCCCTGGAGAAGGAACCAAACTATCTGCTCCTTTATGATTGCACTACTGTAACGGTTTCAAGTCATTTGTGCAGGTGAGTAGATCACAGCATCCTTCTCCAGCTGATGTCCTGGAGGCACTAACTGACACAATTCCAGAGCTTTAGCCTGTTCTGAAATGGGTGGTTATACTGCAAGTGGGAGATCTGGATAAAAAGCAGTTGGACTGTCTAATCTACTCTCTCAGAAGCACCGAGTTGCTTCTGGCTTTTAGTTCAAAGTAACTTCTTAATTGCTGGTATTGTTGCATATCAAGTAGAAATGTACAACTGGCCAGTGTGTCAGGGGCTCTCGTGGGGTTGGAGAGGAAATTCAGGTTTCCTCTGCACCTCTTGTCCTCCATTCTGCCTTTCCCCCACAATTAAGTTGTTAAATTAAGATGTTCGATGCTCTGCCAGTGTTTCTCATGGATGCAGTATAGAGAGCTGCTTGATTGTTCTGTTGTTCCCCTCAAATTAACAGCTGTCAGTTCCTGTTGCACCTCTTGACCTAAATAAGAGGCTAATGCTGATTGAACCTGGTGCTGGAAAAGAAACTTTGTTCTCCTGTTTCTTCCTTCCCTCTTCACTCCCTCAGTGTTAAGGAGGAGAATGAGAATCCTCTGTGGACTGAGTTCTTCTGGCTTCCTGAAAGAGAGCAGCCTTTATTGAAACAAGTTTGACCTGTTTGGTGGTATTTGACAAAAACCCCCTCAACCTTCTGGGGCTGGCAGAGGTAGATAATGTGTAACAGTTACTGATTGTCGTGTCCTTAAGGTGTGTGGTTAAGATGCCTCCAGGACACAAAGGTCTTCGTTTTCCATCAGAAGGAAGAGGAGGCACCTGGACCTGCATGCGGGTCCTGGTTGTAACATTCTGCATCAGACCAACAGGTCGGCTCCAGGGTGCAGTGCTGCAAGCTGCGGCATGAGAGGTTTGGAGAACTGCCATGTGTACATGGGGGAAGCTACATCCAGCTCCAGAGTGATTCCTGACAAGCTGCCAGCGAGTGCCCTGGCTTATCACCTGGCTTGTGGTGATCCCATGGATGTTGGGGCAATAAGGCACAGTGTGGCTCTCTTCATCAGATGTAAGATATGAAATATAAATATATATATATACTAAATATGCTGAAACCATGAACAATGTTGACTGGACTCTGGATTTATTGATGTTCAGATGCTTAAATAAAGCTACATTAAAATCAGGAGATCTGTTTACAAAACTGCTTTTAAGAAAAATGTAAATCTTGCTTCCCTTAGTCCATTCATTATGAAACATCTAAACAGTCCAGGGGATAATATAATTAAATCTCCATCTGGGAGGCAAGGTACTGTAAAAGCTTTTCTGGCTTCTAATTAATAGGGTTAGTTGTTTGAAATTGTGTTAGAGCTGGGGCCACAGCTGAAAGGATGGGGAAGGACCAATGCTGATTGAATTGTATTTGTATTTGAGCATTTTGGGTCACAGAAAGGACAGAAATTGCTAGGTGGGCTTTGCTTCTTGAGTAAAGCAGGAATGGCTTCAGGCTTAGCTACAGAAATGCTGTTTTCCAGTCAGTTCCCTGTCATGGGTGTGGGGGCTGTTTGGATGGTGAAGGAAACTTTTTTCCTTAGTCTGTGCTAAAAGCACTGGAGAGTAATGGCCACTGAATGGAGATGTGGACTCTGTTTGGTATTCAAGGCCGCTGGGTGACTGTTTTATTACACGTGTATTTTAGACTAGGCAGGGCTAAAAGGGCAGAACACCTCTTAGGAGTTTCACCTGGCTCACAGGAGCAGGGACATGCCTCCAGGATGTCTAGATTGGAGGTGAGTGCTTTGACTCCTGATTCCAGGTGTGGTCTTAGTTATACAACCTAAACTTTGCACAGCTGGGTAAGACTGTCTATAAACAGCTCCTGAAAGTATGCTGCAATGCTTCTAGAAACCTGCAAGCCTCCAGAACAGCTCTGTATCGCAGCAAGATGGGTGGACAACAGGCTGTTCTGACAGAAGGGAGGGACTGCCTCCAACTCCTGACCAAGTCACAGTGCTGTCCTCCTGCTGCTTCCTGAGTAGAGACTGGCCTGGGCCTGAGGTGTGCAAAGCAATTGTAAGACAGGCTGGTGTTGATTATGCATGAAAATACCAGCTTTGTGCTGCTTTTGCAGTAGTTCAAGCTTAACTCTTTTGGTTATGGCTGTTGGGGCTTGAGAGCTCCCTGTGTGGCAAAATGGGGATGAGCAGTGTGATAATGTTTTGTACTGGAAGCACAGGTGACACAAATACATTGTCACCCTGAATGACAGCAGTGTGTATTATTTGCTTCTGATACGTGCTGCTTGGTCTCCCTTTTGATTCCAGGGTATCAGTCTTGTATGACAAGATGGAAAAAGCTTTAAAACTTCCAAGGGTAGGCTCTAGACTGTGAGTCCTGAACATGTTTATGATTGCAAAACTCAACCCACAGCAGAGCAAGTCACTTCCCAAACTTTTCTGGATTGCTCATTCTGTGAGGGATGTTCTTACATCAATAATCCATCCTCACTTGCAAGTATTCAATCCGTGAATATTCTGTATTTTCCTTCAAGTTTCCATCAGACTGAAGCTTAAGAAGTTTATTTCTGACACAGATCTGTGCATTCACAAAAAGCATTCCACTTCAGCAGTCACTGCCCTGGTCAGTGTCTTGTTCTCCTGACAAGCTTTTCAAAACAGTAGCAAACCAGATTATTTATTAGCTGCTAAACCATACAGCAACTTGAATTAAACCCACCTGTTTCCTTAATAGCATTTCTGAGCTGAACAAATGCTTGGCAATCACAAGGACGTTCCTCCCATGTTAGGATTGAAGGCTAGTGACATGCACTTTACCTTTCCTGCTAAATACCCCAAAAAGTGATAAGTTGCAATTAATTATTTTGAACCAGCTGAAAGGCAAGGAATACCAAACCTATTAAATGTGTAAAATTGTGCTGTACTCTGACACTATGCACTGGAATGCTAGCTGAAGTTGTTCTGTGTTTCAGATTACTTTCTGATTTTATTATTTGGTCCCCAATTAATTCAGCTGGAAGTAATTTACTTTGTCAGTCTGAGTGGTTAAATAGCTGTTACAGGTATATCTTTCATGATGTACTGTTCTTTCATATTAATTGTCACTTCTTTTTAATATCCTACCTCATTTTTAATTTTTTCTTATTGCCATTTATACAGTCCATTTAGCTCACTNNNTACCTCTTTTCCTTCTTTAGAATAGAGCTCGCATGGTTTGAGTTCTTTGGGTTTTTAAACTTTTTTAGTCCTCCTTCAGGAAAGGGATAACTTTTTTCCCCCCTCATCAATAGCTGTGCCTTCTCTAGAGATCTGTTAATGTATCATCTCCCCAGAGGCACTTGCTCCCTGGAGTGTATTTGTAGCAGTGCCTGCCTGAAGCCAGCTCATCCCCCGAATTCTTTTTTTTTTCCAATGTGGAGCGTTTTTCTAACTTCTGGGGGGCCTTCTCACTGCCAGACAATATTGTC